>JBBMOY011443644.1:0-14556 GCA_037951405.1 Platydemus manokwari | reverse complement strand
TTAATAATAGCAAAATTTATAATAATAATAATAATAATAATAATAAGAATAATAATATTCTTAATAATAATAATAATAATAATAATAATAATAATAATAATAATAATAATAGTTCTAAACTAATAATTTCAGAAGGAATGTGGAAAAGTAAGGTTCAAGTAAAAATGTGACACATGACACAAAAATTGTACACAGATCTCGAGCAAAATATAGATGTAAAGATGACCAACTGCCGGTTGGAAGACAGGTTTTGGTTATATTTTTTAGTAGTACGAATATTATTTTGATTGTGTCTACGTTATTTTGTGACTTTTACTGATTAGTACGCAGATTAGAAATAAAGTTTATAGCCTTCGGTTTTTGGAGTTAGTGATTATTCAGTTGTTGTGAAGTAGATTCCAATAGTAGTTTCTCTTCTAAGTCTCGTGAAATAGAGTTATACTGATACTTGTTGCCTGTTGTTGATGTGCGCCAATCGATGATCAAATTCTGTTTCTGGATTGTCATTTACGAGGTATATGATTGACTTTAGGCACGTGCACTCAACCACTGTGTGTGCATCAAGCCTTTTGGAGGTTATTCCGAAGCCTCCGCAGATATATTGCTAATAGTTTGGTTTGCTGATAAGTGAGGAGCAATTATTTATTAATTTAAGTTTAAACAGTTGATTAAGTAAGTAAACTTGCTGCTCTCTTAAAGATAATTTGTTCATAAAATCTCACAAAGTTTTCTCTTGTTTTTAAGAGAATTATTGTCTTATTACTATTTTACTTCGACATTTTCATCCAAATAAAAGTACATTGTATCGGCACTTAAAATAAATTGACCCTGTGTATTTTAATATCTCATTGATTGCTTTTATAATTTCACCACAGATCTTATTTGTATTTTAATTTTATCACATACTATAGTCTCAGTCACAAACTTACAGTATATGAAGTAAGATTAATTGTGGCATCATGTAAATTAAGAGAATCTTCAATAATATCGATTTAGATGTGAATAACAATAAATTCATGAAGTAAAATCCATTAATTACAAGAAAATTACAATCAAGACCATTTCTTATCTCACTCTTATTAGTTCATTGCTACAAATAAAAATATATGTCAAATATGGTAGAAACCAACTACACTCAAGTGTTAATAAAATTTATTTTATTTTTGAAAATTTTTTATGCTAATGATATTAAAACATTCTTGGTTAAATTTTCATTAATAAGTATGTATTAGAAATAGATAACATTAAAAACAGCGTTAGGAATTAATTTATAATAAATTTTTCATATTTAAATATAACAAATGACTATTATTTTAATGAATTAATTATATCAACAAATTCGAAAAACAAAGCGATATTTGAATCTCTGTAACGCCATTTCGGGAAATGAAGAAATTAGAAAAGCCAGTTGTTATGAAATTCGTAATATGTGTTGAGATGGGAAAATATTCTAATGATTTCAGTAAAATTTGGTTATTGTGTTGAAAATTTATTGATAATCTGATCTGAAAGAACAAGGTTAGTATTATTTATTCTGGCCACTAATATTTATTATTTATGGTGTTTTCATATTTGAATTATAATTCATTATTTTTAATTGTTTTTATTATTATGAGTGAAACTATGCATGAAGATTAATATTTTGGACAATAAACAAACAATTGTTACTTCCTTGATTTGTAATTTTCTCAATAAATATTAACTATTTTATATATTACAGGATATTTTCTTATTGATTTTATGATTTTGCAATTATTTACGGGTTATATGATACATGTTTTTGTTATAAACAAATTTTAAGACAAATGAATTTTATCTCTTAAGTTTCAACCCATAACAACATTCGTTTGTAGTTTCGTTCTGGGCCTACGTGAATTTTGCTATTTCCTTGAGGTCCAAATTCTTCGGTTCGTAATACCTGAGAATGACATTCGTTCTTTGACCTTCATTGTTCCCTTTATTTATTTCGCTAATAGTCTGCGATTCCTTTTCTATTTGCTTCTCAATTTTTTAATTCTGATATCTGAATTTTTCGTATTGTTTCTTCAAGTTCATCTAGAAGCTGGCCAACTTATTCGTTGGCATTTTTTTGTACTGATTAAAGAAAATTATCTTCTATCGACTCCGCTTCAAATTCAAAAACATCTTGATTTTCGATATAATTGGCGTTCTGGTCTATTTCATAAGGTTTTCTATATGAGCATTTTGAATTTCCTTTATTTTGTTCTTTTCGTCATTAATCGTTACTAATTCAATATTGTAAAATTAAGTGGGATTAGACAAAGTTTGTTTTTCCAATTCTTGTTGGCCCAATTAATACTATTATCCAGTTTTCGATGGGTATAAATGGAACGATCTGGTTGGAATTTCCTATTGGTATTTTCGAGTTTTGATCCCATCTTTTTGAAGTCAAATGGTCTATCATGTTCAACCATCGCCAATACTTCTTCAACTGTGGATGATGCTAAGAAATTATATCAAAGTTCTTCGTTAATATTTTGTTTTTACATGTTCTGAATCCATAAATTACACCACCCATGATTTTTGTATCTCGTTTTTGACAATAATCTATGGCTTGTTGTACGTCTTCATCTTCTACTGGTGTAACCCATGGTAAATCGAAGGCTTTTCTACATGCTGAGTAAGTTCTCGCTGACTTTAAACTCATGAACATTTGCATGCGTCTATATTTATTCACCGAATTTACTTTCTGTTCGATGACGAACGAGCATAGTTTTCTCATAGTTTATCTAAACGTTCGTAATTTTTGTCTCACATGGCTTTTGGAAGAGAAATTGGAAATTTCTGTATCTTTTCCCTGGGTTGGTGGGTTTTGAGCTACTTTTTTTATATCTGTAAAGTAATACAATTTTATTTGTACTCAACTAAATTATAACAGTTTACTTCCACCAACATTTTATAATCCAATAGTCCCGGTGCAGTGTATTCCATCGTCTTTGTGGGGTTTGCATTTTCTCTAATATCGATGAAGAGATGGTTAGGTCCATCATTGCAGTGTTCAGTATTCTGTTTACATTTTTGGTTATCCTTGCCTCGTACGGGATCTGGTTGTGTATCGTTTATTTGTTTAGTGACGCTCGAACATCAAGTTGTGTTTTGATTATTGCATTAATTACTTGCTCTACTTCTACTTTAATTTGTACGATTCAGAGATTCAGTTCGGTACTTATTATTGTTCAAATATGTTTGCTTCATTATGGTGAAAAATTTAAGAAAATTTTCTTCCTGGTAATCAATATTAAACCAAAAACTACGTTTCTGACATTTCTATATGAATCACAGAAAACTTATTTAAAATTTTCTGTTTAAATTGAAGAATATTTTGCTTACGCTTGTAAAAACAAGTTCGGTTTTGAAATTTCACATTTAAACATTTCTTAGGTTTATACATATGCTACGCGATTTCGTTGAAGCTAAATATCTATTTGATTTTTAAATTCTTTGGAATATGTATAACTATCTTGATTAAGAATACTTACTATATTACTTAAATTTAAGATATGAGAAACAAGTCTATAATTTCTGTCTTGGTAACTTTATCTAAAATCAAGTACGGGGATAACACCGCTACAGTAAACATGATCTCGAAGATTAATAAGTTTCTTTAATTTAATTAATAATCAGCTCTTCCAATCGTTGGTTTAAGAGTTAAAATACATAGTTTTAGATTCAATTCATGTACTAAATTTTAACTACATTCTGTAATCTAAAATCCTTAATCAAAACCTTATATTACTAAGAACTCTAAAATGTTCTAACTTGAACTTGCATTGATAATATATTATTATTGTTTCTTGCCTGCATATTATAAATCTAATTTAGAAAGTGTGGTATTTAAAATTAATATAAAGTTTATTGATACTCTGGTTATATTAGTATAAATTCTGATTTTCAATCATAGCTTATTGTTATCAAGGATTATATTGAGTTGCATCCTAAACTTAATATTGGCATTTAAAAAAAAGATTATAAACTAAAGATGATTTATTTGTGATTAACCAATATTTCGGCTTATACCTTTATCAACAGGTTTTAATCTGCTTTTTACTTTTACTTCTTTAACACTTGTACCTGAATTGCTATTTTTATTTATACTAAAGGAAACACTAATTATAAACAAAAATAGAACACAATAATTAGCCATAGTCACCAATCAAAAAATCAACTTGTATTTTATTTGATTTCTTAATTTTCGGTTTTGTTTATTGCTAAAATCGATTTTTGAGGTAATAAATTATAAGAAAACCAGATAACAACAACATTGACATCATATTAAAACAGCTAAAAGTATTTAAATTAAATTTGATTTATAAAAAACAGAATATTGAACTAGCATTATTGTTAGTGAAATTATAATTAGTTAACAATTAATCTCCTACTAATGCTACCGATCCTTTTTATTTACGAAATTGAAATTACATTACCAAGATTTTTGTGATTTTCTTGCATATTGATTAAACTTTTATTGGAATAGTTTGTATGCCCATTTTTGAATGTTTCATGTTGATTCTTATACCGGAATTTTTTTTCTGTTATATCTATCAACAAGTGCGTGTTCATGTATTGATTTCAATAGGTTGCTTTAGATTTTAATTTTCTGAATTGGATTAAAATTGTGCTAATTTACGTTGTGATATTATTTGTAAATTTATATTACTCTAATTTTTATTTTTATTTTATTAGAGTTTGACATTTAACTTTGAAATGTAAGATGATATTTTTTTGACATTCTAACAAAAATTAATTCACACAATAAATACGATTGTTAAAAATAAAAAATTATTTCACTTCACTCGATGATATTATTTAATATTAATTAATTATCATTACAAAAACCAAGTACCAACCGTTAATAGCATATTATTAACACATTATAACTTATTATTTTCTAAAAACTTGCCATTATTCGAATTTGTCATAATGAAATAATGATTAACTCTTCAATTTACCAGAAGCGTTTTTGCAGCGGAAACTTTTAACAAAATTTCTGTTTACATTTACATTCCACTAATAATAATGCTTATCATAATTTTCAAGATATGTATTGACTATCCAAATCTAAAATCTTTTCTCGAAATAATTCTGTGATGGAAACCGGTTGGTTCGGGTTCTTTGGTGATAGACTAATAATAAATCAAAGATTTTTCAATCGATAATTTAATATAATATTCTCTGTTAGACCGTGAGTGTGAGATTGATGTTTCCACCAATATCTGAAACTTCACAGATTAATTAGGTTGCTTGTATTATAATATGGATACTGAAAATTATAAGATTATTTCAAATACTTTATTATACTCAAAATTAGCAAATGTGTGATGCTATCAGAGTTCAGAAAGAGAAGCTGGTCGTGCCCTGAAGAGTTTTATCAGTAATGATAAACCGGAGGGAACTAAGTGGCGTCCCACTGAGGTATACAAAGTAAAGAAATTTTGATTTTAATACTCACAAATTCAATTACGACTTTGCGAGGCGTATTAATCAGTTTGTTAATTGAACAATTAAAAATCACCATTTGCAAAGTTGGCATATACTGTCAATGAATATAAAATTGAGACATAAGGGTCGCCTAGTATTGAATAGGTATTCGAAATCGCACTAGACCTTAACGAATATAACGCTAGAGCTTGAATTGAAAATCACACTTAGAAATAGTTAAGTTTGGCGAAAATACTGAATTTTGGTTCAGTATTTATAGTAATTTGAGATGTGGGCGAATGACTAATTTTTTTTGATTTCCTGATCTCCTTGGAAATATCCACAGTTGTCACGGAAATTTGAATTTATTTTTGAATTTCTCTTGATACGCTTATTAATTCCATGGCAACGTGAATTAATAATCATTTTTTAAAAAAGTTTCTGGTTATTACCAATGTAATTTCGCCCACGCGCTTACATTTTAATTAATGTGGGTTTATTTTTGCGATAATAATAATTATTATTTATTATCATTATGTATTGTAAAATGTATTAAATTATAAAGCTTGGAGTATATTATTATCCCAACATTAATATAACATATATTTATTATTGATATAGCATTAAAAATAATTACAACTTTCAAAATTTAATTTTAAAAAATAGTATAAATCATGTATACCAATTTGATTAATATTATTTAAATTCAATATTTGACTTTGTATCACATGATTTTCAGGTCACCGAACTTTGAAATCTGTGGGTAACTAATGATCCATATGTTAACATTGACTGAAATAAGTTCCTATTGAAATTCAAATGAGATAAAAATTATACAGAAGAATTATACTTAATATCAGGAATTTATTTCAATGATTTTAATTAATATGAGTAGTCTAGTACGTATGTTCTTTGATATTCACGATAGCACAATAAAGAAATCGTATTTATGGTAATAAACGGTGAAATTTCTCAAAATTATTAACGTTTTGCTTCAGCTTATACAGGAGGTTTATGCGTACCTTATATATAATTAATTATATTATCTTTTATTAAATTTAAAGTTATTATCTTACTGAACTGCGATCATCAATCAAAATTGCAGCTCAATTTCCATTCCGATACAATATGTTTTATTATCTGCTCAGTGTGCATGGCTTCTTCAGATTTCTGAATCTGTTCGATACTTTTAAGGAGTGTAGCAACAATATTATAATCTCGAATTTTGGATTATTTGATTTATTGCTGGCTAATTTGTTTACAACAGCT
Source organism: Platydemus manokwari (assembly GCA_037951405.1). Taxonomy (NCBI): domain Eukaryota; kingdom Metazoa; phylum Platyhelminthes; order Tricladida; family Geoplanidae; genus Platydemus; species Platydemus manokwari. The sequence continues at coordinate 7,848 of JBBMOY011443644.1, read as the reverse complement.
GTATAAAGGAATAGCTATTTTGAAAATTTAAGTAGTAAAGTAGTTACTGATTAGTCTTTCGAAGATTATTTTATCGCTATCTTTAGTACTTGATATGTTTGATCTTCTGTTACTTAATTGGTCGAGAGTTAATGTAAAGTAATGATTGATGACATATTAACGACTTATATAAGTCTCTGAATTCGACATAATTGTTGGGTTTATGTTCGTTAAAAGCAATTATCAAACTCAACAGCCTGAATTCTTGAAGTGTAAATATTTTTAAATATAATATAAACCCTGGTAATTTTATTTAAAAAAACAACATAAATTATTTATATTTTTATTGAATTTTATTTATTTTTATTGAAAACTTTATTTAAAACCAAAAATAATCTTTCGAAACTAACTATAAGTAAATTTTATAATGTCCTCCTATAGTTACTTTTCTAAAATCGCAAGAACTAAATTCCACCTTAATGGTTTTACAAAGATTGATTTTAGTTTATAATTTATTAGATGTCCTTTTTGTTAATTAGTTATTTATATAAATAGAAATTCACTAATATATATGTTGGTCTGTTAGCGCATACTCATGTATAAAAATCAATTGCGATTTATATTTAAGTTTTCGTATATCAAAAATAATTTCGATAATTATAAGTCGATCAATTTTACAAATAACAATTTTTTGAACTGCGCGTCAGTTTAAATAGCTATTTCACTTTGGTACTTTGCACCCGACGATTAATAAAATTTTTCTAGGTTTTATTTATTTTAGGTATATTTTACGGTTAATCACTCTTGTTAATTTTGAATTTCTATATTTAAATTATTTTTAGTACTTTGTATCATCATCTGATTTAATTGTTTTCCAATTTTTCATTACCATTGATTATACTTTCAGAAATGTTATACTAAATAACTTATAAATAATAAATATATATTTTAAAAAATTTTATGACTTCAAAAATAATAGAAATAATCATTATTTTACAAATCATAATCAATTAAATGTCAAATTATCGATCAGGAAAGAGTCGAATGTCTTTCACAAAATATCAAAAATAATCTAATATCAAATTGAATTGTATTGAATTGAGACTTGGATTTGAATAGACATTGAGACTCACACTCTTGACTTCTTTGAGCCTTTTTTCAATTGATCCGATTGTCGCAATATTTTATGAGACACTTTTAGTCGCTATCGTTTAGTATTAGCCCACATTAATTAGATATTTTGAATCACAATGTTCTGATTTCTGTTTAAATAATGTTATTCGTATAATTTAAAATACCATTTCTTTTTCCACATAAAAAGTATTTATCTGGAATACATTTTTTATATAAGGATGATGAAATTCTTAAATTGTGTAAGACAATCGAAATTACCGAGTGATAATACATTTCTGATTTCATGAGAAAAACTGTTAACTTGATATAGCAATAAATCTTGCGGGCGAATTAATATCTATCATTACTGTTTGTAGGTAAGTTTAAATAGTAAATTTGTTTGTAATTATTTAGTCAAATGTTTATAGAAAGACAAAGACTTTAATGTACATAACAAAGAAATATTCGGTTTGGTTTAATTTGTTTTTGATTATTTGTTCATAATACTTTATTTATTTCGAATTCAATTTTGTGAGCTTTGTTTGCGTTTTTTATATTGTGCTTTTGTTTTCAGTTAAGCATGATGTTTACTTTTGGATATTTGAGCATTGTTTGTTTTCTTTTGCTGCTAAAGGATTTTTTATTTCTCTTTGTTTAGCTAAATATCATGTCTATTAGATTATGAAAAAATCATTTAATCTGATTGTCAATTTATTTTCAAATTTAAATTTTATAAAATGACGTAATGTTTAGTTAATATTTATTTGGTTATCTTTGCAACTTACCTCACTATGGATTTCGCCTTCAACAATGTATTTGTCCATATGGCTTCTGGTTTCAAATTCTGTAATTCCAGAAATGTTGTTTCTAATTTGGAAGGTCCTCCTTCGATTATTTACCTTGCTATTAAGAGAAATTTCCTTAATAGTAGATAATTGAAGGATAATGTTGATCTGTTGTTATTTTTAAAATTCATATTTTATAATTTTCCCATCGATAAACAACAGTTTTTTTCGTTGCTTGATGTCTTCTTTAGTTTTCTTCACTTCAGTCAGTTCGCTTTTAGTTCTGGATGTCATTGGAATGACTGCTATATATACTATTTTCTAGGTGTCAAATAGACGAGATTTTACAAAATATTTTGTATTTGATATTAAATATTTATTTGTCCTTTCTGCGTTTAGTTGTGGTGAGGTTTTCCCCTTGTAATTTGGTAAAGATTGTTTGTATTAGTGATCATTGATCCTGTAAGCCCTTCGAATGAATAGCTAGAAAGTTATTTACATATTGGAAAAAGTGACGATAATGCTGCATGAAAATGTTAACATAAGTGTCTACAGTACAATTGGCTACATTGTCGTATAAAAAGTGGTGGCTACAGCGCCGGATAAAATGTCAGTAACATGATGGCTACAACGCGGGATAAATGTCAATAACCTGGTGGCTAAAACGCCGGATAAATATCAGTAACATAGTGGCTACAACGCCGGATAAATGTCTGTAATGTGAGTTACTACTTCTTTCTTCTGTTCTGCGGCTTCATTCAAAATAGGCATTTTGGTAATTTTCGAGGTGTCGGCTACCTCGCAGGTTGGTATAGAGCAGTGATTCCCAAACTTTTCGGGCGAACCACCCCCTTTTCAGAATAAATATTTTAAAAAAAATCTAATATTTATTTAAGCACAAATATGATCTTCTCGATGCGGTGGGATATCCCTCACATCATTTTTGTTTGTATGATCCATGATTTTTGTATAGGTTTCTTCCTGTTTGGTGGCATAGAAATTCATCTAACATCCATGGTTTCCGGCAGTTCCAATTTTGGCCCTTGCCAATGTATTTTTGATTTTTGGATTTTTTGGTTGATGAAATGATGAGCAGATTGATAATTGTAGACCGAGTCGAATAAATATAAAATCACAAATTTTGCATGAATTTTTGGGGGTCCATTTGCAGTCTACGATCAGTACTTAGGATGCGTGCAGGGTGGAAATTTTCGGGACATACGGGGAGTACTCGGGACTGCTTAATGGTTTCTACCTTGGCTAAAATAGAAAAAATTAATATCAATGGAGATCCGAGCCGAGTTTGGGTGGTGTTTTGAAGACAAGTTGACAATCTTTTTCTGAAGATGAGAATGAATGATTTGCATGGGAAAGGTGTGCTGGGAATCGTAGACTTCATTTAATTTGGGGGTTGCTCTACCGAATTTTTAAGATAGTACACACACTTGTCGGGAGCTTTTTCTTAAGTTAGAGTAGATGGGACGTAATTGAATTTTTGTGGAATTTTCTAAGTTTTTTCGAAGAGGAATTAGGAGTTTTCTATTAATATAATAATAAGAGTGATCTCTAGGTTTTGATGGGGTTACTCGACCGAATAATTAAAATAATGAACACATCTGATATTTAGCGCCAGGAAACTAACCCACATCAAGTTTTTTTTTAACTTTTAGTAACAATTTATAAAAAAAAATCTTATCTTTTTCATTAAATATATTAAAAAGATATATAAATTAGGTAGAGACAATTTATCTTGAAACTAAGAACATATTTATTGCACTCAGAATAGATTTTAATACAAAAACTCGAAATTATGCTAATGAGAAGGATGAACCTGGTGTGCTGCTACCAATTTTGTAACACTGAGTTCTATTTTCGTCAGAAGTAACCTAAAATCACCCCGATTGAATATCTGCAATCGGTTTCTGTTTTTGATTAACCAATTGGCTACCGCAATGAAACCACACTCTACCAGATATGATGAAGGAAATGCAATGAGGAACTTTTTAACTACAGGCCATACTTCAGGATACGCTGTAGAGATTTTCTTTTGTAACCAGAATTTTTGGTAACCGCTTTTAAATCTAAATTTCAATTCATCATTGATACTTGCTTCCATCAATTCTTCTTGCAATTGTGGAGATTCTGCTGTATTTCCACTTGAAAATGGACCCAAAATCAAACCTGGCACATTCATTTTCAAAATATCATCAAATCGTTGACTAAAATCCAAATGTAAAGCATCCAAGTGTTCACAATAGGATAGCATGTTTTTAATTTTACTTTCTGCTTCTGCTAAATTTGGGAACTGTCTGATTTCCCCTCGTCCAATGTTTTGCTTGTACAAGAATAGCTTTGCAACAAATGCAGATATAATCAATTTTGTTTTATTAAATTCACTTCACCTTGAAGCTGAAGATTGGTTTCATTAAATTTTTGGAATAAGTCTGTCAAATAAGATATGTCACTTTTTGATTGAATTAAATAGGATCGTAATACATCATCTTTATCTTCCAAGAACTGCAGCACCGAGTTAAACAGTTTGTAAAACCTGTAACGTTCGGTTGCTTTCTGACTCGATTAGGGTGGGTGTAATTGAGATATTATTTAATATATAAATGATAATATATTAACTAGTAAATACAATCAGATATAAAATAATGTGGAAAATATCGTTTATTGTGAGGAATCGATTATTAATAAGTATCAATGATTAACAATTCAATTAACAATTTTCAAAGATATATTATAAAGATTAACAATAAGAGAATCAAATAAAATGATAAAATAATTATCAATAAGTAAACCAGATAAAATGATTTCAAATAAAATAAGTAAATTAGATAAAATAGTTACAAGTTATCAAAATGAACTCCCAACAATAACCCGGGGTGATTTTGGCGCTTGAAAATTCGTTATTCACTATTGTTATGCTCGAGGCCGTAGCGACTTGAGCCCTGTAACTTGGTTATTTTAATTAGTAGTAAGGCACTAGTATAGCTGCTACTTATTATTGAGGCTATCAGTTAGTTAGTTATGGATTTTATAGAAATTTAAATATTATTAATATTATGAATGGTGATAATTTAAATGTTACTTGAAGCAAATAATCCGGGAAATTTCAGTAAACTTCAACGAGTGTGACTTCAAATGAGCTTCGTGAATCAGGTTCCAATGTCTTCGGAATTAATTCGTTTTCGTAATTACTTCTTCTGTAGTGTAGAATTAAATTTCGGAAATATGCCTTCGTTCTGGTTAGATATAATTCGGCTTGTTAAATTTGCGCAGGTAATGTTTCGTTGCGATAATGCGTCGTGCAAAGAATAATTTTCAGGTGTGTCTTGTTGATTTCTGATCACGGTATTTATATGTGGAGGCTCTGTAGGTGTTTCTTCCAACTCCTACATTTAATACTATATTTGGTCATGACCATTTAGATTATATTTGGTTATTTTATTTAATTTTGGATTTAATTAATTACATTTTTAGGAACATCGTCATTCCTATATTTAGAATCGTTGGATTTCAGATTTTGCGGGCGGAAGGTTTGAAAAAATGTTTTATTTATTTTATTATAATTTATTATTATTTATTATTATTTATTTAGGGCTTGGCCTATCCTTACACTTATATGTTTATTAACAATTCAACAGGTCAACTCGATCTTGGGTTTATGAATGTTTATTATGATTACAATTATACACCAATTGCTACTTTTATACAATAATGGGGCTATAAATTACTACTTTTACTGTGCAATTATAACAAGGAATACAATATACAAACACTACTTATATACACTCAAACACTGGACTAATTCGATGTGCAAATTCAATAGAAGCAGATGTTGGACAAAACAGTTGCCCTTCGTCCTATTGGGTCAGTGTCCTTTTCTTCAGAGATTTTTTCTAGATCGGCTCGATAAATAGGAAGAATATGCGAAATAAATAAGGATATATTGATTTTATAGTAACTATTCTTAGGTGATCTCGTCTTCGAATGTATAGTATTATTAAATACTCTTCCTATAAAATAATAGGGCATAAGCTGGAACAACGGCTGCAGAGAGATTGACGGCTTCGACGACAAAATGATCCTTACTTCACGTAACGTTCTAGTGGTTTCCAACTAATAACTGAGGCAAATGCGTATGATATTCTACTGCCTTATATATGTTTTTGGTGAACAATGGGATTTTATTCGGGCTAAATAAAATAAGCGAGTGGCTTTTATTCTTTATTGTGACGAATTCTCACAATTCAAAAGAATTATCTCTCTGCCTTGGCTGCCGTGCGGGTTTTTATTGTTTGGTATTATTTTTATATGCAGGTAATTTTCGAAGAAATAGGGGTTTTAAAAGTTAGATTTTTTAGTAGTTAGGCAGAAAATGAAAATAATTAACTTATTTTCATTTTAATTAATTCTATTTTATTTATTCATTCTAAATTTTAACCAGAAATTAAACAAAGCTTTTTTATCCTAAATTATTATCATATTAAAATATGATAAAAGAATTAACAACAATTATTATCATTAACCAAAATGCTTAATATTTTAATTTATGATAAAGATTTTCTTAACTATTTCCTATTTTCAATTCTAACTAAATATTATAATTATTAACGCTGTTATTCAACGACTAAAAACTCCAAATTAATTTGTTAAAGGTTTAAAATTCATGAACTATTCTGCTTCAGAAAATAAACAGCAAGATAAAAAATAAGATAATATTTGCACATCAAAACTATTCTTACAAAAAATAATAAAAAATACTACTACTATACACCAATATCATAACCATACAATAGATGTTCATTGTCATTTTCTCGGAATACCAACATGTTTACTAAACCCAAAAAATAGGAGAAAATACGAAGCAAATATTTTTAGGCCAATGATTTGGATAAATTAGAAGGCGTAAAATCCTTTAACAAGGCAATAGATAGTAGAAGTTTTAAAACTAATATCTCGGTACAAATTGAGACTCGAAACAAAGATATCGATAAAGCACCCAAATCATCAGCACAAGCAATAACTAGTTTGTGTATGACCATGAATCAATCAAGTAATAAAATAATTTGGCAAACCAAACAGGATTATTATTAATAAGACTGCATTTGTTTTTATTAAAGTAATAATATTTAACAATAAGGTTAAAATCTTTTTGCATACCTCCTGTCTCATCTTTTTCAATGTAGCTGATGGTCATTATGTGACATTTGTGGTTCAAAATCATAAAAGATTTTATTACTGTTAGTGTGTTAGTCGTTTACTAGTTTTGATTTATTGACTTTTAAAATGATATTATTGATTTAAATCTATTCAAATTCAGATCAATAACGGATCATCATATTTACTGATTGTTAACTATTTCCACTTATAAATAATCAATTAATCTTGACAGGAACACTTCGTCATTTCTGATAATTTTTTGGAGTTAGATGTGCAGCATAACAGTCGAGAGTTGTGCTCAATCTAAATATTTTCACAAATTGGTTATTTGAATTTCAAATTTTCCTTTTTGGCAGTAATAATAATATAGTGTTGGAACTTATAACCTCACCGATAGATAGATCTCTCTATCTCTCTCTCTCTCTCTCTCTCTCTCTCTCTCTCTCTCTCACACACACACACACATATATCTATATATATACATTGTTGAGGGTACTACCAAATAAATAATCAACACATCAACACAATAGATAATCAGCACAAACACAAACAATATCTCTTCATCTTTCCCTGTACAAATTCATTCAGATTTCAATACAAAACCTTTCCAACAATACAAAGAACCATTCAAGCAATACTGAGGAATGGATTTGAATTTTTTTACATTTTATTTTCCTGTTTCATTTGGCCTTATTTTGAAGCTCTTAATATTAATATTATTAGTATCTTGTGTATGTTTATGATTTTAATATTTATCCCTTAAGTTGATATTGTCTAGATTATTTCAAATTGTAAATCAATA
>JBBMOY011442533.1:0-14559 GCA_037951405.1 Platydemus manokwari | reverse complement strand
TGTGTTTATGTCGAACATTTTATTTGATTGTTTTGAGGTAAATTTGTATAATTGTGATTAATAGATTATTTATAATTTTTTGCCATTTTTATATTCAACAATATCTTGATAACCGAAAGCTGGGATCCTTTTCTCAAATTATTATAAACTTCAAGTGCATATCTCTTCAGGTGGAATGATAATCCTTGAAATTTTTTTGCGCCTCATTCCAAACGTATATCTGAGCTGCTCACTTGTATTCCTAGAAAAAATCAGCAAATTCAGTTTGTTCTTCAGTATACGTCGTAATTGGCAACTTCACTATGCTATCCATGATTATTGTTTCCACTGTAAAGCATATTATCATCGTCTTTTAAAATAATAAATAATTAAGGGACAAAGTAATAAAAATGTTTAAAATTTACAAGAGTGATGTAAAGTACCGAATATCAGTATTTATATAAGTTGAAGAATTTCCATCACAATTCACTATTAAATATTTCGAGTTGAAAAATCTTAGATTACAGTATAACAGGGAAAGCAGCCAAACAGTAAGTTAACAATACTATAATGTTTTTTAATAGTTAATAATAATAAATATTAATTTAAATTCTTTGGAATTCTTTAGGGTCTAATGAAGTTTACAGAAACTAAATTTATCATGCTATAACAATTAGTCAATCCTTTAGAAAATCTTTTATTCTCTAACAATATAACAAGGATAACAAGCCCCCAAGGATCATTCCAATAGTCTCAGAAAAAACTCCTTCAAGAAGTATTCCAAAACTATTAAACTAACCTCACAAGAAAATCCTAAACTTACTCAACAAGGGAGGTAACCTGAGTGGTTAGACACTGATGACGATTATTCCTAGAACGTTAAGAGTGTAATGGCCACAGTTTAATGAGAAATTCTAACAGGAGATCACAATGGCGTTGTTCTAGTTATGTAATAGCTACACGACATGATAAGCTTATTGTTTGCAAACAAATTGACTATTTTCCAGAGTTTTAGGGAAACACACATAGCATTATTCTGTGGAAAATACTGACGAAAACTGTTATATAGAAGACAGACATAATTGCGCCAATATAAGATTGTGCTAATTAAATATTGTGAAAATTGTAAACTGGTTAACATCCCATCTAAATAACCAAAACCAAAAAACCAATCCAAATTCATTATCTGCTGACTACTTGAAAAATAGAAGAAAAAAATAATGTGTATTTTAAGAATAAAAAAATGAAGACCTCTTACTTCTGTTACTATTAACTTCTACAAATTATGGTCTCTGGACATTGATGTCGTATCGTTGTAAGTTGAAAAACATCTCAAAACAACTTAATATTAAACTAAATTATATGTTGATGGTTGTTATTAAATATTTTGGTTAGCAGGGGCTTCAGTAACTGGTATGAAGACCGCATTACTGAAAATTTAATTAGTTCAATTAAATGTCTTTTAGACAGAGAAACTGATGATGCTCTGGCCTGAAACGATTGAATTATGAATGACGGCCCCAAGTTGGCACAAACAATAATATCTCAGATTTATGCCGCAAAAAATATTTTATGCTGACTCACAGTGCACTTGTCCGGGTTACTGATATTAAACTTCTAATTAATATTACAAATTTGTAGTAATTGTCAAGGAGTCTCACTGGATGCAATAATATTTATTTAAGAAAATATTAAAAACAACAATTAATATGAATGCATGCAAAAGAAATAAGTCAAATAGCTAGTACCTTGCCTAAGCAATTAACCAGCGAATACGTAAGACGGACGAAGCAGAGTTTAGTAAATTTAGAAGATGTTAATTATCGGACACAATCGTTTAAATTATTAATAAATTACTAATGATTATGGTTGAGAAATACTATTCAAAAAAATAAACGAACCCTTGCTATTGTCCTAATATGTTGGAACGAAAAAACAGTATGAATGCTAATCCCGAGTTTGCTCCTGTTTGAGATTGACAAAGATTAATTCCTTTAGCTTGTTTCAGACATAATGTGTTCGGTAAATGGCTTCGCTCGATATTAACCAACGATCGGATTATATGCGTAGAGATTTGCCATTAATGACTAAATGAGAAAAGTGAACTGGCCACGAATCATTAATGTTACTAATGCGCTGATAAGCTTGATATCCGTCTATTGATTAGTTGGTGGTTTGACTGATTCTCATCACAGTGTTTATAGGCGCTTACGTCCTTATGCTCACGTCTATGCGATTTGTCGTTCTTATTATTCGACTAATTATGCTAATTATTTCATTATTGCCATTAATTAATAAGCTTGTTGTATATTTATTTATTTTATCTTATTTCTAATATTTGAAATTTTCTTTTTAAACTAATAATTAATACCCTTTTATATACTTATTTATTTTAATCATGTGTATTTCTTTATATCTAATATTTACAATTTGTTAATTTCCTCCTCTTACTTATTTATATCTTTTATTAATTTATTATTCTCTAAATTAATAATTCCTCAGTGCCGATAACCATCTTCTATATTCACCTTTTTTACTTCGCTTTTTATACAAACATACAAAATCAAACATATAGCTTTATAAATTATTGATTATAAAATGACTAAGGTTACATTAAAAATCTACATCACAAAAGGTATAATATCATTGCTTTTTGTTGAGAACACAATATCATTGTTATGCTGTTATTCGTCGGGATAGTTACTAGGGAATTGTTGAGCATTGATGACTTGATCGATGTTGCTGTTTTCTTTTGCTCAGGCTGTAAGACAGTGAAGAGAACTCTTTGTCTTGAATCGCGATCCACACGAAATATTATTTTCAATGGAATTCCACAGAGGCTTGTCCGAGGCGAACGAAATGGGTTCAATGTCAAAAACCAAATTGTTTTCTGGATAGCAGCTTAATAAATATTTTTGAGCACATGTTAAGCTAAATGAGCGCCGGTTCATCAGTTGCTATGTTGCAGAATTTATGACTATCTTAGTGATTCTAGGCTTCATCATGTAAAATGATTCTTACTCCAATTAATTGAACATACACGTTACCTGCTGAAATCAAAGCGCAGATGAAATGTAGCATACTGAAAATTAGTAAGAAACTTCTACGATAAGAAACAGAGATAATTAAAACGTATAACTTTGACTGTGGCCCATTATTATGCAGCTTCTTTGAATGTATCGCCAAAAACAAATCGTGCATAGGAATAGATGTTAGAATCATTAGAGAAAAATGCAAGCAAAACAACATAGGAATTTAAAATTAGCTTATCTTTTTTGAATTATCTTGATGCTTAATAAACACTTAATTATAATCTCAATAGAACACAAACTATTATTTTTATTTTAACTGAACTTTGAGAATAAGCAAATTTGATTTATAAATAAAAGTCTTAACAATTATGAGTTCTAATCTTTAAATATGTGTTTATGAAATGCGAAAATTCAAAATAATTTCCAGTTTAAATTGATTTCTGTAATATCTATAATATCTGTCACTGAAATTTGAGTTCTGGATGAATAACATATGGAATCAAACTGCATTATTTAAATTTTCAGATTTTCAAAAACAAATTTCCGAAGTAAAATTTGATCTGTCAAATACTAATTATAAATATATTGAGAAAATCGGTAAATAAATTTCAAATTTAAACATTTGTAATTAATTTGTTAAGGTACTGGGGCATATGGCATTGTTTGTCATGCTAAGAGCTTATGCAAAAATAGTGATTATGCAATTAAAAAGATTAAAAACCCTTTTAACCATAAAGTTACTTTAATTAGGACATTGCGTGAGATCAGAATTCTTAATCATTTTAATCATGTCAATATAATTAATATTCTCGATATGTTTATTAAAGAATCAACAAATATGAAAGATATATATGTGGTTTTCGACTTAATGGAATCTGATCTTCACAAGATTATTATTTCGAAACAAAAATTGTCAGATGATCACATTAGGTGATTTGATTAAATATTTTTTTCTTTATAAATAACTGTTATGTTAGATATTTTATGTATCAAATATTTTGTGGGCTTAATTACATTCATTCAGCCTCTGTTATACATCGCGATCTTAAACCAGCTAATATATTAGTTAATTCTAATTGCCATTTAAAAATAGCAGATTTCGGTTAGATATGTGTTTGTGTGTATATTTCTAAAATGTATAACTTTTATATTTTTATTTTGTGAATTCTAATGACTTCAATCCATCATAATATTATTTATATTTTGATATTATATATGCTTTACACGTTCAGAAGGTTTGGTAGCTTAATTATTTAATTTACAAATATTAAACTGGATCAGACTTTAACTAAGTTTTAATCTTTTGTTATATTAATGGAATTAATAGTAGAATTAGTGTTGTTCTTTGAAAATTAGTGAAAGTTTTTGGATTTTTGAAAAGAATACGATGAGCTTTTAATTTTAATCAAATCCTCAATCAATATCAATACACAATTTTGCTTTTAAAATCATTACTAAAGAATAAATGCAAAAATTTTGAGCTGTTATTTATCATCATAAACTATATCGAATTGTTTCTTTTAAATTTACAATTACAGTTTTCCTCTTCCTAATCGCCACATTTTTCCAATGATAAAAAAAAATAAAATCTTCATTTGATTGTTGTTTTTTTATTTTTCTTATAAAAACTCCTCTTAACCGCCACATTTTTACAATTCCCCAAAAGTGGCGATTAGGAGGAGGAATAGTGTGTAATAATAAGTTTCACAAATTATCATATGTAAAATAGTTTTTTTTCGTTTCAATTAATTTTATTACTTCGTATTGTATTTTGGAAAACAAAAACCGAATTGGTTCTGCTCTTATCATCCATAAAATAATTATTTCCCTTGTGCTCATTCACCAAAGATCTTATATCTAGAAAATTATCACATTATATTTCATATTCGATAATCAACGATATGCATTAATTGGATTTAATCTGACCGTGGAGTGGCTTGTTCAAAGAAAAATATAACGATTGAGTTTGCTGCATGTATTGTTTGATAAAAGATTTTCGCTGTCAAATTGAAATTGATATTGGGTATAAATTAGAGCTATAATAAAAATGATTACAAATACATATCAGATGTATTTCCAATCAATATATAACAGATTCTGACAGAACAATCAACAATCACTTAATATTTAATTTCGAAACTGACACCAGTAGGTCTGTTTATAAAAATCTGTTAAAGAAATTCGCTTGAAAGAACTATTGTTCTAACAAGACGAAAATCCTAAGTGATTGATTGTGAATTGAATGGTTAATTTAAAAGGCTAAATATGAAATATATGTCCAAAGATTATACTTCGGAAAGTTCACTGAGAACATTAAAACTTTTTAGAATGAATGTCAAACATTAATTTTGTTGACCACACGTGATGCGTGTTCTTAATTTCTTGGTGAAATCAAAAGTGTCATCTGAAACAGGAATGTACCTATCTTTCAAACTAGTTTTAATTAAAGAACTATTTTCAATCTCCAAAATAAATCTTAAATAGCCTCATAAAATACTCCAAGGTTTTGTTGTATGCGATTAATTTTATGTCTTTTGACATTTAATTTAAATGAAAAGAAGATTCAATACTAAAGTGCGATTAAATTTGTTAATCTTTTAACTGTAAAAAAATTGAAATTATGATAACAATCAATATCGAACAGTTTAGAAAAGAATTTTTTATTCATATCACAATCGGAACATTCCATAAATTAATTGCAATTAATTCAACATCTAAAAATAAACAGTATTTTACCATTGTCAGTAAATTTCTCGACTCAATACGAACGCTAATGAAATTCTCGATTTTCGAGGTATTGTAATACTACTTCCTCAAAGAAATGCCAAAATTACATTTCAAATTTTAACTTAAAAAAATAGTATCTAAGCTGAATCATTTCTCGATAATTAATGGTTTGACTTTTAGAAAATAGTTGTTTAATTAATTCAGTAATATCATTTTCCCCCAGTTCATCCTAATCATGCAATATACCCGTTTCTACCATTAGATATCTTTTGGCACCTTAAAGATTTCTTAACAGTGCCTAATTTTAGATCGTTTTACATATGACCATCAACAACATTTACTGTATCATATCAATATTTGTTTTTGCTTCATTTACAAATCTAAGGATGTCTCGAATTTAAAGAAAGAATGAGTTAGTGTCACAAAAAAAATATGATTGAAGAAGTCTAAAAGAGTAGGTGTGAAAATATTTTGCGAAAGTGATCACTAAATCGAAAGCTATAATGAAAATTACTTGTTAAGCACTACTGAAAAAGATGATAATTTGAATCCAAATAGGGAACGAAAGAGAATGAGATTGTTGTCGGGTTCCGAAGACGATGCGAAGTGTGTGTGGAAAGTGTTTAGTAAGGCACCATTGATTTGTAAAAACTGTTATTGAATGTGGGAAAAAATTATTACAATGTTATATTTATTTCAAATATTGGATTTTTAAGCATGAGACTGATATTTTGGTATTTACAAATAATATCTAATGAATTGGCATTAAATATACGCTAAAATTATCTATATTTAACGGATTATTTGAATTACAAATAGCTTTACCACATATTTCCATTCAAGCACAAATCGATCAAAAGACACATTTTGGTCGAAATAGATAAACAAAAAATCGTGGCAGAAATAAAACTGTTTTGTTTTAATCATTAGGAAATTCTTTCATTTTTATGTATTTCTTTATATAAATATATCACAAATATTTAGAGCCAATGAATGGGACTTGTGTTTATTCTTATTTAATTAGCAATTATAAGAATATAGCAAATATAAGTAGCAAAAAATAAGAATATGTTTCGAATTTCTTAAGATTCCTAAGAATTTTCGGTTATAATACAAAAATCTATTTTCTCCAGCAATGAAAAATTGAATCTGAGATTAATAATAAAATATCAGTTTATTTCTTTGAATTTCGACGTGAATATAATTTAAATATTAATTAAAAAATATGCTGTCAAATGATCCTAAGAATGGACTTTAATATTTTCGAATAACCTGATAAATTATTAAAATCAAATATAAATCTCATAATTAATTTTATAATTTTTCAATATTTTAATTTTTAGGAATGGCTCGTGTCTTAGCCACGTCAATTAAATATGGTAATAAGTTGTATGAATGTGCTTCTAATTTTAATATGACTCAATATGTCATGACGAGATGGTACAGAGCTCCGGAATTAATAATGGGCCAGTTATCTTATAATACTAAAATTGATTTATGGTCTTGTGGATGTATTCTGGCAGAGTTATATTTAAAAAGTCCACTTTTCCGTGGTGATAATATGATAAATCAATTAAAGGAAATTATTCACAAAATGGGAACACCAGATAATCAATTTAGACTAAAAGTGTTACCGATTGTAAATTCTTTAATATATAGTAAAAATATATCGTATTTATACTAAATCAAAAGATTATTATAATTAGCTGAAGGTGAATTAGAACCCGTTGCATTTGGTCATTTAGTGCCAACAGCACCGAAAAAAGTCATAGATTTGTTATCCCATTTATTGGTTTATGACCCCGATCAAAGATGGTCAGCAATGCAGGCTTTGAAACACATATTCTTTATAAAATATAAAAATCCTTTAAAGGAGGAAACTTGTAAATCCACTTTGGATTTATCATTTGAACTTGAAGTAATTTGTTGTATTTTTTCTTATTTAATATTGAAGAAAAATTTTAAAAAACATTTTTAAATTATAATGATCATTTTTCAAAAACCTTTAATTTTTGCGTAGTCATTTACTGATTACGATGAACTCACCCGTTTTGAACTGATGATACCTGTTCATTGATTAGATATTACAAATTATCTCATTTTTTACTTGACAATAAACAATAGAACTTATGTTTAAAATGATATTTCACGTGAGTGGCCATTTTAATTACAATTTGGCACCTAAGCAATGATAAAAGTTTTCGAATTTGAAAGTATTCAGGTAAATTAATGTACGACATCCTTGTTTATTTTGTGTGTATTTTTTTTACTATTTTTTATTGAACTTTATTTTCGAGATTATATCATTGAAATTAATAATTTTCCGTAAAGCTCGACTGCAATCTCCAAAAATGATTCTTCTCAAAAAATTATTTGACCGTTTGTCTAACTTTGATTCTGTCTTCTTAAGTATATCTAGTTGTTATTTTCAAACTTTAACATTATTTTAAAAGTTCTACAAAAGTTTTGGTTATTTATCAGCAAACAATGTTTTAGAAAGTCACTTACTTGAAGTTACTGTATATTTTGGTGATCGTTTGATTTCTCTTATTCTTTTGGGAGGATTTTCATAGAATTTTCTGAAATGCACATTATATTTATTCTGATAAATGGTCTATGTTTTAATATTTGCCAGAATGTTGACATATACAGCAACTTCTTCATTTATACGCTCGCAAGACCCTGAATTAAGAAACTAAAATGCCTATTGTTAAGTCAAAGATATCTTCTAAATCTGTTAATAATTATGTTATTCAAAAAAATGTACATTTTCAATGGTAAAACCAAAAATAGGATGAATGAAAATTTATCTGATAAAAATACAAAAATATTTTCATTGAAGAATCTTCGACATTATTTATTTCATGTCGAATGTGTGCTTGAAGGACTTTGAAAATTAAACTTGGTAAAACGCGATTTTTCGATCTTCAATTCAAAGATTTTTTTCTGAATAACCAGAATTGATTAGTGAAATCTCATTACTTTTAATCGCTTAGCAATAGATTTAGAATTCTAATGCATATATAATATCTGAAGAAAATATGTTAACAAATTAGCTTCTTTCATCAAATTCAGCTCATATATTTTTCGTGTAACCAATTTCGCATTAGTTCTTTTATAATAGACATCAAAATTTTCCTGTTTTAAAACTAAATTTACATTTTTAAAAGTCGCAGTTTCAAAATAACATAAAAAGAATCTTGCGTATTTGATACAGAGAAGATAGAACGTTTGTACAAATCTCTCTTTCTTGATATATTTTTTGAAGATGCTACTGTTGAAAAGAAGTCACTAGTATTTTTATTAAATATTTACAAATTAAAATGTATCAGGATTAACTTTCTTGTGGAGGAATATAAATTCATTCATGTTGTTCGGTATTTGCAGTTCGGATAGATTTGATAAAGTTGACGACTAAATTATTGTGGTTATCGTCATCAAATTTGATATAAATACCAAATTATATTGTCACCATGTGATTGTGTTGTTAATAATTTTGTTTATTATATGTGTTTTATGGTTTTCATTCTTGAAATCGTTTTAATTAAATTTTAAATAAAAATATTAACTGTGTAGTTTTGAATATTTGTCCTAATGTCTCCAATTCACTATTCGTGCTTAATATATCGTCATTTAAATATCAAAAGGAATATTTTGTTTGGTTTCATATTTCGGAATAACTTTTCATTATATTTGTTTCAGCTGGGCACCCTTGATTTGCTTGAAGAAGCTCTTCTCAAGGAAATTTCATCAATGCAATCAAAACATTGTTGTGGAACTTCTTCTATTTCACATCAAATAAAGTACAATAAGGATAAAATCGATAATACTGTCAATTTAATATCCAATACATGTGAAGTAATTATATATAACATTTATATATTGTGCTTATCTTAAGACTCAGCCTTACAATGTTGAATCCCCAATGTCTGAAAGAACTTTGTCTGCGGATAGTGGTAAAGAACTGGGATATCCAGTGAAATATTTTGAAAGCCCCGAATCTTTTTCTGTTTCTCATTGCACATCAGAACCTTCTGAAACTAATCGTTTTAAAACAGTGTCTCAATTCACAAAGAATAAACTCATTAATTCCATTCGAAAGCCAAAAGGTAGAGTTAATTATTCATATTTTATATTTAAAAAATAATTAAATTGCGTGTAATTTTTATTTTCAACTATAATTTTCCATAAATTTCAGAAATCGTCCATGTAAGTCCTATGTAACTATTGATATTTAAAAAAAATTCCATTTCTTTCCTGAAATTATATCGTTGGGGATTGATTAAAATTTAACTTGTGTAATTTTTATATTTCCGCAGTAGCAAACCAAGCACACAAAATCGATAATCATTGAACTTTAACCTCTTCTGATAATTGTCATAATTTTACAAATATTCATTGAGAAGCACCAAATAATCAATATTATTAGATAATATAAATCTAATTAATGATTCATTACTATAAATTATTCTTTGCAAAAACTAGTATAAACAAATAATCATTCGAATTATTCGTTATATATATTTATATAATTTATAAAATTTTCATTAAAAAATGTTGATGAAAAATGGAATTATAAACAAGTTCAGCTGTAATTTTAATCAATGTCAATTCGAAAATTTTAACGTAACGATGAACCACAATGATTAAATTTGATTTTTAATATTTATGCTTCGAGTTTGAATGTAAAAATTGATGATTTGATATTTAAACATGCAGTCAAATCGTCATTTATAATTATTTGGTATCAGCGAGTATATTTGTGCAAATTATTTTTAGAAAACGTACTTCTTTCTTTATTTACCAATTATGTTGTATGAAGTCCTTCAAGAATGTACATAATAGTAAAACATTTTAATGATAATTTTGATAGTGCAAAGTGTCTGGATATAATTTTCTTATTTATTATCATTGAAGTGTTGAAGACTTTTTAACCACTGATAAATGATTTGCATAGTTTTCATTACAATTGTCTGACAGTGCTCTCCACCTCTTATAGTTTCATCTTTTTTTAATAATTACAACGAGAAGACATTTACTTAAGACAAGTCAAATTTAAGTGGAGATCCTTACTGTCATTTTAGACGCATTTTTGTATATTCAGCATATATTATAGGTTCCATTGTACTAATTACACTCTGACTGCTTATTGTTTTTCTATCTTATATTTAATTTCCTATTGTACGTTAAATTAAATGAAAACTCTTTTAAGTTAAACCATGTATACAAGATTCCAGTTTCATTTAATGCTTGCACAATCTCACAGCAGACATAAAAAATTGTAGGCTTTGCAGCCATCTTTATATTTACATTTCTTTTACGCGTTTTACTTTATCATTCATTGAAGGAATCAAAAAGAGATCTGAAAACACTTATATTTCCACCTATTTTTGATTTTATATTATCTTAACAAGTTCCGATTTCGTAGAATTTTTTATTCATATTAATGAAACATTTTTGGCTATCATTTTTAACTTTTGGGATAAAAGTAAACGTTTGTTCATGACTTCAAAATTTCCTAGGATTTTCAAATCGAAATATGTTCACATGGTTTATCCTTGCTATAAATGTTTTGAATTTTTTATATTTTATGATTTATCTTAATCGCAGCAATAATTTTTATTTCACTGGATAAACTGTGTAAAGATATGCCAAGACACTGCCATGTACATAAAAAATTATCTTAAATCTAGACATCAAATGATTATTACGTGACTTCTACTCTGTTTAGTTGGAGATTACCTAGCACATCTTTAAAATATCAGTTCTGTAGTTCCAAGATTGAAGGTGCAAAACATCCACAGAAGAACGACATCTATCTAGTGTTTCAGATCTTTCATTGAAAGAGTATTTTCATGAAATAAAAAGTGACTATATTGAAAACCAATAGGAAATATGAGTTTTAAATTTCTTTTATAAAATAATATAATTAGTTATTAATTTATGAGCTCTATAATGTGACATCGAAATTTATTTAAACGTGACAACATAAATTCAATTTTAAATTGCTGATATTCTACTGTTCTTTTCAGTCAGCTGTTCTTTTCAATCAGATTTACTCTTTTTTTGAAGTTAATCTAAGATTACATGTTCAAGACTTGATACTTAAAAGTTTTTTTCTTAAAGTAAAAATCTTTGGTGTATATATTTGAAACAATCGGTACGATTCTTGGCCAATTTGCGAAATCTTTTTGGTAAAAAAAATATTGTAATTATATTGCACACTTTTTGATTAACTTTCACATTGTGCTATCAATTAGTTACTAGGCTACCCTGGTAAGTACAAATTTAATTAAAATAGAGCTACCTGTTTGAAAAGTTTTAATTTTTTGTTATTAGAGATTACTTGATAGAAAATATGCAATTAGTTATTTAGAAGTCCGTGAATACAAGTAGTATTTAGTCAATTATTTTCCAATCAGCCGATCAACGGTTTTATATACACAAGGAAATGTTAATTCATATTGTAATTCTTTAAATATTTATCATTTGTTAAACTTTTAGGTAAATCAAATAAAAAAATTATTACTGCAGCTCAAAGGCAAAAGGAACGTAAAGATCGAAGGCTAAAGCTGAAACGTAAAAGAGATATTAAAAACGGAGCACATGAAATTGAATCAATAGTTAATCCAGATCAACTGTCTGAGTTAGACAAGTCTTTTCTGAAAAAATGGGAACATGTGACAAATTACAAATTAAAAGACACTGAAAGCCATTCATGTGATTTAGAAAATCATAAATATCCTGTGAAAAATTGTAATGACATGTCTATATCTACAGGGATTACTTCGAAACCTCAAAAAAATGACGTTGATGATATGTCCGCTGGTTTATCAGCATTATTGCTATTGGAGGATATCGAATATAATAAAACCATAACGAAATTTCACATTGATTCTCAAAATAACGAAACTAATCCTGACAATATTAATTCATCTAATGAAACCTGTGATCTATTATTTGATCTGGACATTGACTGTATTGACTTAGATTTGAATATTTTAGAATCCTATTCTAACGATTTATTTAAAGACGAATTTAAGAACACTTTCAATTCATACTGATGTACTATAATAACGCATTGTGTTTGTTATGCGTTTGTTTTTGTATTTCAATTTTTCTTTAGTTTAATTTTCAATAACTCTACGGGAAATGTTTGTGTGTGAGATTTTTATTGTATATCTCTAACTGAATGTTAAATAAGAAAGTATGTATGTAAAAATCTTGTGTAGATATCCATGGTAACGAATAAGAAATTTTTTCCATAACTTGTGTAAATAAATAAAACTAGTTTTGTTGAATATTTTCCAATAATCTATCAATGAATATCAGTGATTATCCAAGATGGACAGATATTGTTTATGGTGCATCGAGTGGAATTATATTATTTGCTAGTATCTTTATGCACTCTCTTACTATTGTAGTTATAAGCAGGAGCCGCAGATTGCAATCGACTACTAATTATTTTTTAATCAATTTATCTGTCCTTGGAATCTGTAGTTCGATGTCAATGTTATTTACGATTGTAACTACTGTTTGGAAGTATCTTGAAATTCATCATCCTCTATGCAAAATTGTACCGACATTTGTAGAGATAATCATTTGTAATAATCAACTTGTTTTGGTTTCCATTTCAATAGATAGGTATTATACGTTAACTCAGCCACAGAGTTTCAAAATCACGAAATTTCAGGTTAGAAAAATGATTTTTTTGAGTATTGCAATATCGATTGTAATCAGTTGTCCATTTATCTATTTATTAGATACGAAAATTAAAAATAGTGAATACATTTGTGCAATTAATGTTACGAAGATCGAAAATAATAAAGGTATTTGGACATATTTGATAGCTGAAATTTTTCTAAGTTTTGTGATTCCATTTATTATAATAATTGCTTTATATTTCAAAATATGCACTTTTACATGGACTTTTGGAAGACATGGCATTGGCGGAAAATTCTTGCAACGAACATCTAATAATATTCAAAGACCAAAAGTTAAAATCTTAAAGATACTTATTCTAATTACCATAGTGGATTTATTCTCAATGGTGGCTATCAATATTTTAAAAATTTTTCAATTTCTATACTCTGTCAATAACTGGAATAACATTAATGTGATAATAAACATTTTATTTTATAATATGATTATCGATCCAATCATTTATCTCAGTTTAAATAGCCATTTCCGGAATGGATTTAAGGAGGTACTATGTTGGTCAAAACGGCATTATTACCGGACACAAGCATATTCAGTAACAACTATCACAGCGATTGCAAAAAGAAATTATATTAGTAATTACAATGCTGATGACATTGGAGATTTTAAGCAAAAACCCAGAAGTAATTTATTCGAATTCCCAAATGTTACCGAAAAACCTCATGAACTGGAAATTGAATTTGACGAAGCATATGGAATTAATTATTTTGATAACATTATTTATTCTGATAAAGATTTTAAGATTCTAAAGAAGCCGGATTTTATTGATAGAACCACTCTAATAAAGTATTAAGACATTTAAACGTTTTTTTGTTTTATCAATAATAAATTTAATAAAACAGCAATTGAATTTGTACTTTTTGAATGAAATTTATTAAAGTATTTATTTATTTGAAGGTTTGATAAGATTTGGAAATTAACTATAATATTTGCTCTTGAAATAATTGAATGTATAAAAAGGAAAAAATTATTTGAGAAGATTTGAAATCAAAATATTTATCAGAATCCCATAAAGTAGTAATTACAAAAAGTCTGATTGATTTCCTTAAATATTTATGAACATCTTACCATATAAGAAAAAACCTATTATTTATAGTAGATT
>JBBMOY011441422.1:0-14568 GCA_037951405.1 Platydemus manokwari | reverse complement strand
AATGCTTAAATTGCTAAAACAAGGGTTCCAAGGTACGAAATCGTTTTTCTTTTTCAAGATTTGGTCTTCACTCAACAATAAGCTGTGTGCTCTAACTCAAAATATTAATTTAAAGGATAAATAATCGATAAATTATTGTTGATTTATTCATATTAATCTACATATTTATAACTCACTAATAAATTCCTTCAGTATTTAGAAATGAATTAGAAATGTCATATTTTATTAAGAAAATGTAATGTCTCCTTTGATGATAAAAGATATACAGATGGTGATAGAAAATGAACAAGACAGCGAATGAAAACAAATAAAGAGATAATTTATTTATTCAACAATTAAAACATTTAAAATCCTTTAAAGTAAGAGTACACTGAACAGATTTTGACAAATGATATATCAAATTGTGATGAATTTTATGAATGATGATAATGTACAAGTAATTGTAAAAATATGTAACGTATAGAATACCTGAAATTACGAATTTCAAAATTGATTAATTCTTGAATTAACAAATCTGTGCATTGAAGAATCTCGGAACATTTTAATGATCAAAAAATTCTAACAGATTTGTAATAACTGGGAGTGAAATTATTGGTTTTGAAATTTATTACTTTTAAGCATTTTCATCACTATTTATACTTGGAAAATATACTGACAAATGATTGGAAATTTGAAATAGCCATTGAAATAACAAAATTATAATAAGTTAAATACAGTTCAAGCACATATAAATGTAAACAAATTTCTGCGTCATCATATTAATTATTAATAAAGTTTGATAATAATAGTATACTGACTTATTTACAAAATGTTTCCTTCTTGATGTTTTTGGGTATTCATTTTATATAAGGTTTATGATGGATAGCTTTTTCTTAATATCGTAGCCACATGTTGCATGACTCTTCTGTCCTTTACAATGCTTCTAGCATGATCATTCTAATGTTATTTGCCTTTTTGTTTTTTAAATGATTCGTTCTTAGGAAGAGACTGTTCCTGTAAATGATTACGAAATTTTTATTAATTGATCGCTAAACACTAATAATAAAAGCAAATGATGCAAAGAGGATTTTATACTACACATTATCTGTAACTTCATTGATCTTATTATTCTCGATTCTGAAAATAATACTGACCTTCATACATACATTTGGAACAAGAATCTAGGGGTTCCAATTTACTTCCAAAACTCTTCATTCATCATGCAAACGTAAGCAGCCAAATCTCACAGCATCCTTATTCTAATATTATTGATGAATACCGTTCTCCATTATCTTTCGTCAATATTCATATATTACACCTCACTTCTATGTACATTTCAATTACCATTATGACCACTTCTAATTGATTAAATCCAAATATATGCAACGAAGCGGTCTTGGATTTTGATAATCTATCTCTTGCATTATGTGTTCATCTACGCCATTGTATTGGCTTTCGATTTCGTTATGAATGCATAAAATTCGACTTTCTATCCATTGATTTGAGCCGCGCAGCATATAAGGATCAAGGAAAACATGACTTCCTCGTCCACCTATCAGACACTTGTTTCTCAATGAGCACTGATTTCTAAATTAACCCCTTAGCAGCATTATGAATAGTCCGGTTCACAGTCTGTTCTCTTTTTTGGATTCGGAAATACTTTCCTGCCAATCTGCTTCATTGATCGTAAAAGATGTTCCGGTAATTGTTTTCTTGCACTATTATCGGGTTTGAGTGTTTTGAGTGTTCGCGTTTCCTTTCCGTTTATTTTCAAATATTCTATTTGTAGTAAAACTCTTCTACTTTCAATTTAAGAATAAGTTGGTCTCTGAATCTGAAATACTTATCTAATTTTATAGATCTTGACAAGACACTAAATTACGGATATTTCAATCTCTGGTTTTTTCAAAAGAACTGGGAACTGTATTTTGCCTGTATTAGGAATAATATCTTTAACAATTGAAGACTGAATTAACAACGGATTCTACTAGTTTTGAGATTGAATCTAGAATGTAGCGAATCACCCATTATCATTTTGTTGAACTTTTTAATTGAACAATTAAGTAATTTATTGACTTCTTTTTATTGTAAAGAAGTCCTTGAACCATTTTATTGGGACTTCTTTTTTAGTTAGTTCATTCTTGAAAATCTTCTCTAAGATCCAAGCATTATCCGATAATAATAGATAATACGCGCTTATGATATTAAGATTAATAACCAGTCTTCCGTATACTGAATCCATCCAGTAGCTTCATTGAGTTCTCTCCCATCATAATTTCGAAAAACAAAGTTCAGGATTTCCTGAATCTTTCTAGACAGCGACTCTAATTACATTCTTCTGGTCCCAGTTTTAATTTCTATAATTTTTATGTGCAATTCTATGATTGTATCGAATACTCCAAAATCTAGGATTATGTGAATGCTGACATTATCTTTTTGAACCATGTTTCAAAGTGAGGATTCCCATACAAATTCATTTTTATAAATTTATCCTACTTTCCATACGTAGGAATGTCTCAACACCATTCTATTTAGATCGGTATTTATTCTTAATGTGTCGGACTTACTGTTTTATATGTGTTTCTAATTTGAACTGAAACCAATAATTATAGAGCATATCACATTGTGAATCCATTCAATGACTATCTCAAGGAACTCATGCAATATTTAAATGCGCCACAGGTAAATAAATTTTAACCACTAAAATTCTTTCGAATATTGATTGTTTTATTAGCACACATCTATTTAGTTTCAATCACAAGAGGATTTGAAATTATTAAAAAACTGTCTTTGCTGAAAAGTGTCAAGAGGTGTCCAGCCTTTTCGAACATTTTTACTGCAAGTCAATTAATAGAAAGTCAATTTTTAATCAACTGGAAGTGTCGACGAAAAAGCACACCGCAAACCTCGTGATGATAATCATGACAATAAAGATGGTGCAGTTGCTAGTGCTGTGAATGAAATGAGTCAAACTTTCTCGATACTTAACACATTTAAAAGCTTATCATCTAGAAATATTGGGTTCATTGGATTTTTAAAATGAACTTGGATCTTAAAAGCTGTCAGTTATCTTTGCTTCAAGATTTTAATGAGAATTACCCTGGTTAACGACTGAGATTTTGTGAAGATTTCATCACTTATACACAAGATCTTCAACTTAAGGAGAAAATTATTTGAACAGGCTAGATCAAGTTCTACTTCTATGGATTATGTTAATCATTATAAATGTGTCTAGTGGTCAGATAAAATAGTTTTCGTACGAAATCCACGAAATAACTGCTTGGATTGGCATTTCAGTAAAAGGAGTTACCGCGCAATATTTCTTCCAGGACAATTATCGATGAGGAAACTCATTATTTCACATTTCAGAAATTTACTCGAGTTTGTAATACCACGAAGTGTGTACACGCAGAATGGACCTCCGTCGCATTTCTGCCTTGCTATCTATACCTAAGTGAACCATATGTTTCCAAAATACTAGATCGCTCATCGAGAAAATCTTTTGCTTTGACCTCAAAGATAACCTGGTGTTAAATCAGGTGATCTTTGAGGTCATGAAAAATAAGTGGTGTATCAGTCATCCTCAAACCTTGGATGAACTTGAAAATAGAATTTGCGTAGTACTCGATGGCATTGACAAAGAGCTAAGTAGAGATGAATGTTCTTTCCTTGTTAAGAAACAAAAAATCGTCTTTGTATTTAAGAAAATGAAGGACATTTCGAAAGTATAAAGCTTAGAAATTGAAGCTCGTTGCGGGATTATTATTCAACTGGGAATAATCTCTCGATCGGTGGGGCCCATCACCCCTGTTGAATACTCGTTTCGTTTAGCTGCTGTCTGTAGTCATATGAAATATCGAACTCGATTACAAGATAAAATTATCACACTAGATCAATATCGAGCCAAATATGCTAAAAACGCTGACAAACAATACGAAATTTCAAAAATCGAACTCGCAAAATCATATTTTATTAAACAAGATATTTTCTGGCTAATTTTGAGACAAATGTTCGGAATTCCTTACTTTCAATTCGAGTATTATGCTCGTAAAATGGATTCAAAGCAAACTACAAATTAGAAATATTTGTTTAATATTAGATAGAAATAATATTCTATTAATGACCTTTATATAGCAATCGTAAACTTCCTGGAAGAAGTGTCGTATATTATCATCCTTTTTTTCATCATGTAACATAATCATTCTTATTCCTAGGTTAAATAGTACAAACAAACTACAGAAAATAGAATTGTACTGCTCGCTGTTACAAATGCCGATATCAGCCAATCATTAAATTTATCGATCAGCTTTAAATACATTGTTGGCGATGACCACATTTGCTCATCGATGATATCTAGTGCTCCATGAGCTATAAATTGTCTAAGATGCCTCTGATCTTCCTTGAATATATGTAGTTGGAATTCATAGAATATATAAATATTACTTTTATTTCGGTTTTAGACGGTGAATATTCGAGTTCAAATAATGGGTTATCATTATGCCCGATAATAACAAAATAGTATTGATTTGGCATATTAAGGTAAGTTAATTAAGAATAAATAACTCTAAATTTTAATATAAATTGGAAATCTAATTATTAAAGAAATTAAATAAATATAGATACATTTCGTTCAAATTAGATGCTTAAAACAAAATTTTATTTACCAGTTTTAGTTTAATTAATTTTTCAAAAATATTTCTGAAAAGTTTATCAGCGAACACATGTTTGAAAAATTATGAATTTAGATTAATTAAAATTTGAAGGAAAAATATAATTTGAAGTTTCATTAAAATTAATTGTTAATAATTTAATAATTAAGAAGTTTATATTTATGAAACTTATACCTGATGTCTA
Organism: Platydemus manokwari; assembly: GCA_037951405.1. Lineage (NCBI taxonomy): Eukaryota > Metazoa > Platyhelminthes > Tricladida > Geoplanidae > Platydemus > Platydemus manokwari. The sequence goes on along the minus strand of JBBMOY011441422.1, from coordinate 9,735 downwards.
AAATTAATTGATAGTTAGTTTGACTTCTAAAAATTTTAAATAATTGATTTTTAAATTATTTAAAATATTTTTAAAAAATAAAAGTGATTAAAAATAAATGTGAAAATACTTTCAAAACAGAAGAAAAATGAATATTTAGAATGGAATAATAAAAAATTCCAGTATTTCGAAATTAAAGTGATAATTGAACATATTTTGCGATAATATTCACAAAATTTTCTAACCAAATGAAATATATTCTTATTTTGGACTTTAGTAAATTCTTTGTTATTTTTCTATTGGAAAGGCGTGTTGATATGTGACAGATACAATTTGAAGCATATTTGATGCAATTATGATCCGACTTTATTTTATCCTTATGAACATGTATGTAATTATACATAAATATTTTCGATTTATAGTGCATTAACATATTAAAAATTGCATAAAAATTAGATTGTATAGATGCTATTGATGTTACTCGATTTTCAAAATTAAACTTTTATTAATAAAATCCTTCAACCAGTAGATGTGAATTTGTAGGTTTAATAATTTCAAAATAAATCCAATAAATGTCAATATGTAGAAATCCAATCTTGATTCGATGATGTAAATGAATCACAGTCGATAAAAGAAACCGTTATCAAAATTAGAAACATAATAATGAAATTCTTGTCATATTAATTTTAATTCACTAATATTTAGTCACTAAAATATATAATTATTTGAATTCAAATTTAGCATTCTGACCAATGTATTTGTCTTTTTAATGCTCATTTCTTTAGATCTATTTCTTTCGCAATGGTCAATCAAATACAAGAAGAAAGTTGTTTATCACGTAATTTTGTTAATTGAGGTTTTATTTTGAACTTTTTGCATTTTAAAGTAATTATAATAGATCTTATAATAGATCTCATTGGTTATTAAATTATTTAATTTGATGTCATTATTTTTCAAGGCTTCTAAAATTCCAAGGTCTGACTTTGACATTTCCAACATAAGAAAATCAAGAGGTAATTAATAAGTTTTAATAAAAATAAAAATAATATTCAGATTAAAGTTTTATCAACGAAAGACGAAAACCTCTTATATTATGATTCGTTAAATTATAATCAAAATCGATTTAAATAAATGAAACAAATATACCTGATGTTAACTGTTATTTATGTAAATGTTTATATTTTTTACAAATATTCATATTTAAAATCGCCAGTCACCGGAGAAGTCACATAAACCTTAATTTCTCACGAATTGTGGAATTATATTTAATAAGTATGTTTAAATATATTACTAATAACTATTTTGTTAAGAATTATCATCGTTATTCTACAAGGACATAAGAAATTAAAATTTTCTGATATAAAATACAAGAAAAGTTATTTCAATTAATTGATTCCAATTATCATATAAAATGTGATCGATATCATTAATTTTAAATCGAAATATAATTTAGAAAAGGAATATAAATTTGAAATCGGAAATATTTTTAACGTTTTGCGAAACGGAAACCATTTCGCGAAATTCCATTTACAAATACAATCTTAGAAATTTATTAAGAAAATTTAAATGTTTTTTTCCATATTTTGGATTGTACAGACCAAATAGTTGACCTTCAAATCAAATAGATGACCTACAAAGAAAAAGTAAAAGGTACATAAGAAAACCAGCTAAGTTAAAACTCTGTAAAACAAGCTTATTTGGGACTCGGTCCAATTGATCAATCTCGGTTGATGTTGAATATTTGGATTTTATTGTTGCGAAATTGTTTTAAAATGATTAATTATGTTGAAACATTTCAGCGATGTTTGTGAAAAAGAGTTTTTACAATTTATAAAAATAAATAATTTATTAATATTTTTGATTGGTTAATTTCAAAGCGATTATTATAAATAATTATTATATTTCTTTTATGAACCTGAAATCCAAGATTGTAACATATCAAAATAAATTAAAAACCAAAGCAAAGTAATATTTTTCACTAATTAGGTATTGAAAAAATTTAAAAGTACAGAAAATATAAATAAATAATTCTTAATGAAGTTATGAGATCTTAGTTTCTAGATCCAGACTGATACTATCCATAATTATAATTAAAATTCCAATGTTGTTAACTACTTGGCAAAAATGAATAGATAAATATAATTTTGATTTCGAAAACTAAAACAATATTCAATCTAAATCCGAATTTCTAAAGTTGAACTAGATAGTATGTTTCAAAATATATTAACCATAGTATCAGTCAAATAAGATAATAAACATTCATAGTTGTACTGCAGTTATACTTTAAAAGAAATATGCTGTAAGTTAGCCTCACATGAGAATGGCAACGATTTCCATAACTCGTTTTAAAAGCTTTGGTCATGTCTCAATGCATGCATAAAAAAAGAGTTTAAATAGGACGAAAGAAGAGGTAACTAATTAAAAACAAATCTAGCACTATTATTCTTAGTACTTTAATAATTTTTACACTTAATTTTAAAACATGGTCCTAGGTGATGAACTGAAAAGAATTCTCACAAAAGATCGACAATTTTTTTTACCTTGGAACCCTTATCTTAGAACTTCAAGCATTTGCATTCCTACACAACTATACACTGGCAGCAACCAACCAATCACAGCTGACTTAAAATTCTAATTCGTAAAAGGGACATAACCATACAGTAATACAATTGGGGATTGACCAATTCGAAGTACATAAAATCAATTAATCCAATTGGAACTTGAGAAACAAAAGATCAAATCAAAACGAGATGTAAAAATTACGCACAAATTTCAAGAATAAATACTGATGTAAAGGTGCCGAATTGCCAGTTGGAATCCAAATTTTTTTGTTGTTGTTTTATATTGATTTATGAAGTTTTTGTTAAGTTTTGGAGTTATTCATGTTTGCACTGAGTAGTATGCTTAAGTGAATTACAGATTGCAAACTTCGATTTTGTTGACTATAAATGAGTGTAAATGAAGATTTAGATGAAGATCTTGAAATTTTCTTTCTATTTATGATGAACAAAGCGTTATAACTTTGAGAGTAATATTATTAAGAGTGCATGTAGCGTTGGCGATTTAATTCGACTTGAAAAATTTCGTCTTAAAAATCAATATTTTTATTAAAAATTAAAAAATACTTCACTGAAATTTGATAATCGCTAAGTTTATCTGTCACACTGATATTGGTAAGTTAGATTATCAAGCAGTATTTAATTTCCTTAAAATTAATATCAGTTATATAAATGAGTACAGTTTTGGAGATTCGCTTTCATTCCATTGAGTACCAAGAAATTTCTTAATCATAACACGAAATACATTTCATTTTGTTAAAATTTTTTCTCAGTATTATCTTTTGTCAACAAATAATTGTTCTCAAATAAATTGATTTGTTGAACAAATTAACTTTAATAATTCGCAAATCAAAATCACCAATCTAATAAACTCTATGATGTGAATTAAATCTTCAGAAATTCATTTCATAGTAATTCTTATTAAGCCATAACAGAATATTAAATTACAAATACGATGGCCGCTATTTCTTTTAATCGTGCTGTTTATTATCTATAAATGATTAATTAATGGAAGTCACTGTAAAAGAAGCATTAGAATTTCTTAAAAATATTTCAAAAAATTTACATTATTAACAAATCAATAAATAAATCCATTATAAAAAAATCGATCAACAATTTAAATCTTATAATCTATTTTCCCAGAACATTTTATTTTATAATCACTAAAATTACATTGTTTATGTTAATACTTTTATCCATTAAAAATCATGGACGAATTCTATAATTCCTATTGTTGGTCGACAAAGTTGATATCGTAATATTATTATTATTCTCGTTAAAAAACAGTTTTTTATTAGTCAAAACCTGATGTAACATAAATCCAGCGGTGGATTTGTGAAGTCAAATGACATTATGAATTCGGTGAGGATTAATTTAAATTAACTAACAATAATTTTAAATAAAAATTTAAATAAAAAATTTTAAATTACGATTTAAAATAATCTAATAAATTTTAGAATTTAATATTTTGAAATTTATATTTGATTGTTTAAAACAAAGTAATTTAAATATTTATATCTATACCTGATTAAGATTGAAAAAGAAAAAGCTCTCTAAAAATTTGTTCAAAAAATGTTTGAGTTGTTATTAAATAAATATCAAGAAAATCGTAATAATGATTTCTTTTGTTGAAACATTAATCTTAATTGAAGTAGCTACTAATAACATGTTATGAACAGAATTTTGATGATAATCAATATCATTTTATAATTACCTTAATTTGGAAGAAATTGTGAAATAATTGAATGTTTTGAATGTCAAGAATTCATGAAATATTGGAACACAACATGTAGAAACTTCATTAGTCTGCAAAAAATGAACATTATCTCTTACAAATATATTGCATTTGGTAGATATAAAATAACAAATAAAAAATGATGGCATAACTGTTTCGAAAATCGAACACAATATTCTAATGTTTTAAACAAAACTTTCAACCACGCAGAGAATATTTATTGGTTCACACAGCCAGATATTTAATATATGCTTTCAAGAAACATATATTTAATTTCGACAATTGATTTACAAATACATTTTGATATCAGTTATTTATTAAGCATATAAGTGATTGTATTTCTCGATAATATTCAATTTGTAATAGCTGAATATCGTTTTTATTTTAGTTTTAAAATTATAAAATGAGATTTATCATCGAATGAATACATCAAATGTCGTGATTGTCAAGACTGTTTGAGAAAAACAGCAAAAATATATATGAAGGAAAAATGTTGTGCTTGTATGACCTGGATGCACGCAACTTCAATTCGGAACTAGACTAAAGTAATAAACCAACTTTTTTATTCAGACTTTATAAGATTTTTTAAGATTTCCAATTGTAGGTTGTAGTAATAAGGATTATTATAACAAAGTCATTCCTGAATCTGTCATGAATATAAGTAAGCAGATTATTAGTTTAAATATTGATTAAAAACGTCTCACGAAGATCAATAAATTATTATTAAAACAGTATGTACATTTTACCCTCAAATGTATTTCATTTTAATAACAATGCTAAATTGTTACGTCCGGGTCTTATTGGTTTTATTGTTTTATTAACCTTGTTTCTATTTTATATCACTCTTGTTTTAATCAGTCTCTATGAGCTCTTGATTAAGGCTATAGGTGTAATCTATCTTCACATTTGAAATAAACAAAATAAATTTACCAGACTTATTAGTTTTTGATCTAACAGATAAAAAACATTATGTCATACATTATCGAAACTTACAATTCTATTGAAAAATGGTAATAAAAATAAAGAAAGTTAATCGAATAATAAAATTTAATCAAAAACCATGGTTAAAAGAAACACAGATCTAAGAACTAGAGAGACAAGTGACTATGGAAAAATATTTGGAAGTTAATGAATAATTCTTTCTCAGGTAAAACTATGAGGAATATTAGAAAAAGTGAAAATATAAAACTTTTTACAAGTTCAAATAAAGCAAGAAAACAAAATACAAAACCAACATATAAAAGATTTACAAAATTTAGTGATGATTTATATGCGCTTCATTATAATAGAAAGCAGGTAAAATTAAATAGGCCAATTTACTTAGGATTTTCTATTTTAGAATTAAGCAAATTAATAATATACAAATTTTATTATAATATTTTAAAACCCAAATATAAAGAAAATATTAAAGTACTATATATGGGTACAGATTCATATGTGTTAGCCACTGCTATTTTAAAAACCACACACTAAAATCAAACAAAAAAGTCAAGACACAATCAATCTATTTTAAATCCAAATATTTAAGCAAATATTTCTAATTTTACATTGATTTAATTTTTTATAAAATTAAAATAAATCTGAATAAAATTAGAACAAAATGTGCATGAGAATTGTTTTAAATTAAATGGAAATTTATTTCATATAAAACATCTCACATCCCCCTTTATTTAAAATCTTTTATTTCGTAATTGTCTCTGTCTTGAATCATCTACATATCTCATTAAGCGATAACTCTAATTCTTCTATCTTTTAATAACTTCTTTTTCATCTTCAATCTATCTTTTGATATATCTATCTTTTGTTATATCTTCTTTTATATCTTCTTCTATATCTTCTATTATATCCTTTTTATATCTTCTCTAATATATTATCTAAAATCTTCTTTTATAATTTACAGTCGCTTATCTTTTCAGGCTCGATTCCAGATGCGTGGTCGCCATGTTAGTGGCTAACACTTCGTCACTTTTTAGATTATATTGAAAACTCATAACTATTAAAGTGCAAAAAAATATGTTTTCATATTAAACAATATTCAAAAAAATATTCCTTCTTTTAATAATTCTGATTATTATAAAACATATTTTTTAAACAAATTTTAAACAAAGAATAATTTTAATTAATTATATTAAAAAATATTTATTATTTATATTGCTCAGACCGTTACTGTAACCTCTCAAAATGTTTTATAAAATTATTCATTAAATTTATGTGTTTCAAAAATATGTTTTATAATAATCGGAATTTTTAAAAGAAGGAATATTTGTTTGAATAATGTTTAATATGAAAACACATTTTTTTGCACTTTAATAGTTATGAGTTTTCAATATAACCTAAAAAGCGACGAAGGATTAGCCACTAACAATACGTATTTAATATTAAAACAGAGGATATTTATGAAGATTTAAATAATGATGAAGGATTAAAGAATGAATTTGATTTCTTCGAATATAATAAAGATCACCCATTATATAATGAAATCAATAAAAAAGTACCAGGAAAATTTAAAGACGAATTAAACGGAAAAATTTTAATTGAATGGATATCTATAAGATCAAAATGTTATTGTTATGAAGTAATAGGCAATAAATAAAAAATAAAAAATAAGAGAATTCAAAAAGCGGTAATTACAAAAATTTTAATAAAAGATTGTATATTTAATAAGAAAGATAATTATCAGGATATAATGAGATTCAATTCAGATAAACATGAAATGCAAATATTATCAACAAATAAATGAGCTTTACATAATTTTGATAAAAAGAGATTTATTTGTGAGGATGGTATTAATACTAAACCTTTTGAAAACGTGATATAGATTTCATAATTTTATTTAAAGAAATATAAAATTTCATAATTTAATTTTATTACTTTAGCTTTGCTAATTCTTCACGATATTTTTCTTTTAGTTCTTTTTTATGTTCCTTCTTTGCTTCTTGTTGTATTTTATTTTCTAATTTTATATTATCTTTAATCTTCAAAATTTCTTCACGTAAATCTTTAATAATATTTTTAGCTTTAATAATATCTTCATCGGTTAATATATTATCCTCTAAAGCTTTTAGTTGGAAAAATATAAATTATCAATACCGTGTTTAATAGCTTCACAAACTTTTCTATAAATCTTTTACTTTTTATTACTTAATCCAATATGAAAAGATTCTCCAACAATAGAATTTATTGCTTTAAATAAACAAACTCCTGCACCACAATATAAAACAATTGATAGAATTATTCCAATACCTGAAAGAACAGATAAAATGGTTGTTGATATAGTTAAAGCTCCACGGGATGTTAAAAGAAAATACTTCAGACCACTATCAACTTTTGACCATTCATTTTTTAACTTATTATAATGACTTAATTCTTCTAAAACTGTTTTTTCATTCATAAAATTTACAATTCTAAGTTCATTAATATTTACTTTTAATACATCATTTTCATAACCCAGGTGGGAGGGGAAGGAACTTCGTTCAATTCGATAGTCTCATATACTGTGAGTCCGGTGGAGTACTTGAATTGCTAAAATTATCAAGAGATGGATAAAGCTTTTGATCTTTCAAACTTTCAGTCATTTTCTGAAATTAAATATGAAATCAAATAATTCTTTAATGAAATATAAAATTTCATAATTTTATTTCAAAATTTTATTTAAACGAAGTTCCTTATTCCGATCCCAAACAAACGCCATTTTTATTATTTTTAATTCAACAATGAAATTTTAACGTAGTTTAAAAAATCAGTTTCTCCTAATTTTCAATAATAAAAGATTCCGATAATTCTTGATATCTTGCAATATATTTTTAATCTAGTTTATCTTGAAATTTTCGGATAAGATCTTCCGTTTAATTTTGATGTCTTGAAATATATTTCCGATTTAGTTCACCTTGAAAGTCCCGGAGAAAATCTTCCGATATATTTTTTAGTTTTGAAATATAATCCCAATCTACTTTATCTTAGAATTCCCTAATAATAGATTCTGATAAATTATGATATTCTGAAAGATAATTTCAATCTACTTTATCTTGAAATACTCGGATAAAATCTTCTGATATAATTTGATAATCTGAAAAATATTTCCGATCTATTTTATCTTAAAATTCTCGGACAAAAGATTCAGAAAATTTTTGATAATCAGAAATATATTCCAAATCTACTTTATCTTGAAATTCTCTAATAAAATCTTTAGATAATTTTTGATGAATTCAAATACTCGGATAAAATCTTCTGATTTAATTTGATAATCTGAAAAATATTTCCGATCTATTTTATTTTGAAATTCTCTAATAAAATCTTCCGATAAATCTTGATGTTCTGAAATAAATTTCTAATCTACTTTATTTTGAAATTCTCTAATAATGGATTCAGAAAGTTTTTGATTTATGCAATCTAATATAAGGATTTTTTCATCTATATTATGTTTCCCCATAACAAATTACACATTCTTCAGAATTTTCTGATTTTTTAAATAATCGTTTTTCATTTCCCTCAATAAATTTTAAATTAATTGTCTCCATTTTTATAGAGTTACTTTTAATGTTTTTAAATGAGTAAAAATTATATTTGTCAGATTTGTAATAAAGAAGTCTCTAAATCTAATAAATCAAAATATGAAAAAACCAAATATCATATGAATGGTATGAATGGTACAAAAAGTAAGAAATTAAGAGGTTGTGAATATATAGAAGGTGGCGACTCAGATAAGCTGATAGCCGGTGGTGACACCTAGAAACTGTTAACCGGAGGTGATAAACAAGAAGCTATTACAAATAATCATTTTTTAAATTAATTTAGTACAGGTTGTCATCGGGGAGAATTTTATTTACAAACTTTAAATCCATTAAACAAAAGTAATCCTGTACATAATTATACGGGACCAGGAGCGAATCTTCAAGAACATTTAGAAAATTATGATGAAATTATCAATAATTATGATGAAACCGGAAAATTAGATATACCACCAATTCCAAAAGAAAATCATCAACCTGTGAATAGAATAGATGAAATAGCAATGCAATATGATGTTGATTATATTTCATAAGATTTACTAGATGGACATGTTGCTGATTTTAAAATGATACATCAAATAGATAATACTCCAAATCCAACATTCAGATTTTTAATTAAAAGTATTATGAAAGGCAAAATTATGCTTGGGCCGGGTTTATCTCGTCTAGCAAAGGATTTAGCAATTAAAAAATTATGTGAAAATCCGGATTACATTGATGAAACTTAATATGATTTTCCTTTACGAGATGAAGATCCATTAGTTCAAGAATTACATCATAGACATAATAAAGTTAATAAATTTTTAAAAGTTAAAATATCTCCTAAAGACAATACTCATAGTGCTGATTTAGTTATGATGCCTAAAAAATCTACAGATGGATTTATATATATATATTGGTTGTTATTGATTTATATACAAGATATGGTTGGTGTATTCCCTTGAAGGATAAAAGA
>JBBMOY011440311.1:0-14575 GCA_037951405.1 Platydemus manokwari | reverse complement strand
ATATTTATTCACAATATTTGTACAATGTGTCAATTTTATTTAACGTTTTTAGATAATGTTATAAATATACGTTATTTAAAACAAAGTATATGAACCAAGAAATGAAAATGGTCAGATTTAAGATAGACTAGAGCCATTAACTTTAGGCAGTTCCAAACAAAACAAAACGAATATAAAAAAATAAATTTCAAGAAATTACCAATTAGAGAAAATATAGGAAATTAGAAAAATAATTAAATAATTAAAAAAACTGTTCATTATTAAAAAATCGAAAAATATATTAGTCAGAGACAAGAAATAGAAAAATATTATGCAAATATTCACTGTTTGGAAAATAAAAATAAAATTATTCACCATGTAAGAGATAAAAGAAAATAAAGATATCAACCATTGAAACCAGAACCAATTCAAAAACTGCTAAAGTTTTAGAGAATTCATAACCTACTGCCTGAAGAATATTACAGCTGAATTTTTGACTAGCTAAGGAACTGTTATATCTTAAAGAAAGAGAAAACTAAACAAAAATTAAACAAAAGAGAAAACTAATAGAAATAGAAATTTACAAGCAGTACTGAATAAATGAAACCAATAGTTAAATGCGTATTGGATATTGTAAAAATTGTTAAGACCAAAGCCAACAAAGCTAATGTAATAACCACAAAGAATAATGATCCCTCACAATAATCAAATTTGTAAACAATTCATCTACTATGTACAATTCCTTAATATAGCACAAAAACTGATTTTAAAGAGTTTTGTTAAGACTTTATTCAAAAATAGTAATAACAATTGAGTATGATTAAAAATTATTACCTTTATGAATGCTAAGTTGAAAAATAAGCCAAGAAAAAATGAAGCAAATATTGTTAAATATAAAAAGAAATAGTCCATTGAATCTAAATGAATTATTATTTAATGAATAAATAGAAATGTTGTAAATAAACAATGATTAAAATAAAATTAATTAACAATAATAATTTAATTATTATTATTAACAAAGTACAGATATAATGGTAATAATTAAAGATAATATTAATAAAAAATTACGAGTTTGCCAAAATAGAGATAAATCGAAACTCAAGAAATATATGATTCATAATTTTAAATTATGAAATCTAAACTGGATACACAAAACAAATAAAAATAGTAACAAGACAATTGCTGATAAATCAAAGAAAATTAACGTCAATTAAATAATTAAAGTTAAGAGTGCCCGGGAAATTTAATCTAAATAACGCTGGCAAGAGTATAATATTACGCAGATTAAATTCTTCGGTAAAAAATAAACATGAATTAGAAACAACACAATTTACATTCTAACAAAAACACGAGTTGAATTTGATTACAAATTGACTAAGAATATCCGAATCTCAGCCCTTGAAGCTCACACGCATTTTGAGGAACATTACACGCCGTCAAACGGAATTAAATCAGAGAAGAAAAGATTACGATTCATAGAATATTTTCTAATATTGGAACTTAGCATTGTAAAATTATTTATAACCTTTCACCTTATTTAATACTTATTGCACTTCTAAGTTAAGCATATTAAGTTATAAATCATATAAAGATAATTTTCAAAATCTGAATTATAATCGTTGCCTTTACACAGATATCTCGTGATTATCTACCTGAACAGTGGGCCACACAAATTTATAATATTTGTGTTCTCTTGTCAATTGTTCAAAACTTTCGTTTCGTAAATAAATTTTAATAAATCATTATTGAGTTCTTCATTAAAATCACCACATATGAAAATATTGAAACTTCGTAACTTTGGAATCAACTTCACATTCCTTCAACTAGAATTAACAGCAATCAATTCAAACTACACATCTAGCTTTCGATAATTTCAATTTATCAGTAATTTTGTCTTCATATAAATTACAAAAACCCTCTACGACCGATAATTGATAATATAAAACATCCAACCAAAGCGAATATTTAATGTTTAATCTATAAATTGTTTAATCTATAATTGTTGAGTACCAAATATAATACAGAACGGAATCAAATTAACAAAAAACACACAATTTAAACATATAACAAAGTAAAGATAATTTATCAAGCGTAAAATAATAAAATCTAAAAATAGGAAATCATAATTAAATTAAAATTCATTTCTTTGCTCAATCATTTAAATTTCAATTTAGCTACCAAAATTCATATCGATCTTTGAAATCAATTCTATTCACATTATGCATAATTTATAAAACCTAAGAAATCCAAAAATATCAATCAAATATGTAACAACAAAAGGTTTGTTATCTGAGCCATACCTAGCTGTATTCTTTTTCCTAAACGTGCATATTTTATAACCAGTTGTTATTTGAGTTGAGCAACAGTAAAATTAATAAATGAATGCGGTGGAATTAATTTCAGCTGAATTAATAATGAAGCTTATAATCGGAATTATAATACGATCGCCTGAAGATATGGAATATCAAAGCACAAATTTCTAAAATTACTTAATACACGAAAGCTAATTATAATTAATAATTGATAGTGAGACTCCAGTGAATTGCTTAATATCGTACCAGTAAAACTTTATATTGAAAGCTGGAATGCAAAGTCGATATTTTCAAATTTATGGTTGATACAATTGCTATATAGAGTTCGCAGGAATTATAACGAGTAATTACTCATTATATAAATAAATAATTATTACAACGTATAACAAATAAAATTTTCAAAAACAAAACGAAGTTACGCTGCTTGTTAAAGAATTTCGTTATTAAGAAATAACCAATGAAGAAACAGCCTGATGAAGAGTCAACTTAAATAACCTTGCATTAAGTTTGGAAAACAACAAAAATCTATTTATTATTTCTAAAACTCATTTACTTAGAGAAAGGTGTATTTAGAATTTATTTTTTAACTTTCTTCAGTTTACTTTGTATATTTCGAAATGACAGAATTTACAATCTTATTATATATATATATGTAGAGATATCTTTTATGTAAGTACATTTTAGAAAGTAGAACAACTTTGAGAATAACGACATCAGAGAGGTCCAGCTTGGAGAATAATGGTATACGTAGAATATCCAAAACTAATAATGGCAACGTAAAAACTCTGGAATATGAAAATCACTCCAAAATATTAGTGCAATCCACGATTATAACCTTTTCCAATAAAAGGAGCATAGACTAATAACGAAATTAATTAAATTCAAAAAATAACATTGAATCAAAATTACAAAAATTATTTAAACCAAAATTATTTTAAAAATGGTATACAATAGAATAACAATTAGGATTATACACCGAAAATGGAAATCGCAATTTTTTCATTTTTTCTAATGTTCTGAAGTCATTACTGAAACCAAATCGATTGGAACCACAAGGAACACTTGGAGTCAGACCAAACAGATGCCAGTCCAAGAGGCCACAGAATTCTTTTTCTTCAAAAAACAAGAGATGAAGAAAATAAGAATGTAGAAAAGTTCACAGAACTGAAAAGAATAAACAATGTCATCGCACGATATTTAGAAATTTTGAGATAGAATTTATTAATTCAGAATTAATGTACTAGCTAGACTAAGTCTGCCACTTAATATTTCTCTGGGATTTTATACAAAAAGAGAAAAAATTAATTTGTAAAATTACTATAGCTGTCATTATTTGGGAAAATCTATAATAATTTTAATATTATTTTCATATGAACAATTATTATTTATATATGGGTTTCCTATTTAATTGAAAAATACGGTTATAATTTTTAATTCTTAAAATATTATGATATCAACTAGAATATAAGTGGCTTCTGATGAAAATTCCTAATAAAATTCTACTTAATGTATACTTAAATTGACCTGAGTGAGTGTGTAAGCCTTTGCGTAGCTATGTAAACCCGAAATCGTTTAGGTTTCAAATAGAAAAAACGTGTAAATCACATAAAAATTTGAATGGTATAAGTGTAATTTATTATAGAAACGTGTTTACATTATCCTGTTATACGAATTTTGAATTATCTACCACAAAACTTATTTTAAAACGAATAAATAAAAATGTTTTGGAATTAATGAAAGACATCAATGTATGCTTTTTACATATCAAAAATAATGTTTAATTTATATGTAATTGGATCAATATGTCGATTTTAAGAGAAGGTCGTATTCCTAAAGATAATGCATGAGAAACCTTTTTAAATATTCATATGAAATTACCTACGAATGAAAATATTCGTTCAAATTGGAATACATGATATAAATCGGATCCCCAACCTTTTATAACAAAAAAATATATTTTCAATTTTTCCTCCTTGTTAAAGAACTCCTTGCGAAAGAAGAAAGTCACATAACAATTATTGGAAACATTCATATGACGAGAAATTAGCAGACAGCATGATAATTCTCATATGCACCTACTTAATTAAAAACATAAAAAACCATGTTTCTGGAGAAACACAACACAAAATTAAAAGCACAAATTACAACAGATGATGATCAAGAATCACGGAACAGCGAGCCTAAAAAGAGAGAGCCTAACCGAAGAATTGGTACAAAAAAGAAATAACCGAAATCATGGTATTATTACGACTGATCGCTGATATTGATATTATCGATTGTGCATGTTTTTTGTATAATTTACGTTATCTTGCTGCATGTTACCTATTTCATCTACTTTTTCTTCTACTCAAATCTTCGAGATGAAAATCTTAAAGGAGAAGACAAAATAGGAATAATCATAATAATAATCAAAATTATAATTGCTTTGTATACGTAAATTATCACATTAATAAAATTCAAAAAACAAAATAATTCACCTTATTGCCACGGTATTTGTAAGTGTAAGTATGGTATTTTTAAGTAGACATTGCAACGCTATAAATCATCATAATTAACTACTAAAAATTAATAAATTAGTCATCCGCCCACAAATAAAATAGTATATAAACAGCATCAAAATTGTAAAATTTTGAACTTAATTCCGAGTACGAACTAGATTGGATTAGTTGTCCAATTTTCCTGCATGGATTAAGCATTTGATTTTTCTTAATGGATCAATTATAATACTCAATTTATTCCTACAATGATCATTAATTTCAATTCATCCTTTGTAGATAAGTTATTTCAATTTATTGTTCATGAATCTATTAATCTCATTCATTATTCATTGCATTAATCTCCATCAGAAGATTCGTTATAAACTGATTATAAAATAGTAAGACTTTGCGGTTCGCAAAATCATTTCTTAAGATTTTTTTTAAACAAACCGACATAAGGAACTAAGTGCCACTTTACTTCGGACAAAAAACTAAAAAAGATTTGATTTTAATTACTTTAATTTTATTGGCTACAAACCTTTGCGACTTTGTAGCGTAATGACACTGTAAAAAATATGCCTTCGCCTTTATATCTCAGTGTTAATGGGAATCACGATTAAATTTATGTGGAAGCACCGAGTACAGTCTTGCGACTTTATACTCTAGTACGATTGAACAATAAGTAAAACCGCGTACATCATGTGTCGTTAATTCGATGAGGTTCCTTCTGACGTTTCGAAGATAGTTCTGAGTGGTGTCGATGATGATTTCTGTCTTCCGAATCAAATCATATTCGAGAAATATTCCACTTCCGATATTGATAGTAAGAATGAGCACAGTTTCTGATAACAATTTCCAACGTCTTTCTGAGATGAATATCGATAATAGCTAAAGAAGCGCGATTTCGGAAAACCAATTCTAAATTCTGAGTCTGATAATTTCAGTTAGCTTATGAATTAAAGCAAATTGTTTGATAGAATTTTGTGAGTCATTCTCATTATTCGCCTTCGCATGTGGGCGTGTACGGGATGTGTCGGAGTTAATTATAATTTTTGTAAAGATTTTTGCCGTTATGGCAATTCTTTTAATTTTTAATATTTACCATGGTGATTTAATACTCCCAATGGCATTGCCTTGGTAACGCATTAATTCACCGTAGTGATGTGATTTATTAATTCGTTAATTTAAAAATTATGAAAATTTCATCTGTCGGCTGGGATATGTGGGCAGTATATTATCCTATTTTAAAGAATATATTTTATATTATATATTATCGTATGAATGTATATATTGTATCGATAATTCGATCAATATGTAATGTTATGCTTTGGTGCACAATTCTATAATAGTTTTGATTCAATATCTATTGCTGTAAATAATCACAATATTATTGTAAAAATTATAAAACTTAAATATTCGATTAAAAAATTATATATAAGGAATAAGTTAAGAATAGTTATTAGAAATGCACACTAATAATAAATAGCAATAAGAAAACATAAAGTTAAAAATAATAATAATAACACAAA
Organism: Platydemus manokwari; assembly: GCA_037951405.1. NCBI lineage: Eukaryota > Metazoa > Platyhelminthes > Tricladida > Geoplanidae > Platydemus > Platydemus manokwari. Next base: position 8,278 of record JBBMOY011440311.1, on the reverse strand, counting down.
GTCTAGAATAATAATTCCATATTTAGACAATAATAATAATTTCATTTTTAGATTAAAAAGCAATAATAATATTAGTAAGTATAGAGTATCAAGCAGAAAATAAGTATATAAAAATCGCACAAATGCTGGAATTCTAAAATTAGAAATACTAATTTGAAATTATCGTCAAAACTTTTCTGAGAAGTAATAACTTAAAAATAATGATTGACATAAAAAACACTCATCGATAAACAATTCTTTCGGATTATAAATAGTACATAAATAACTTAAAAGTAAGAAACTACCTGGATACAAATTAGCAGTTTAAACTTTATCTTTCAACATAACCGAAGTTATTCCTGCACTTACGATTCTCGGCATGTTCGTCAATTTTAAATTTTTTGTGAAATCATGTGCATTTGATGCCACTTGTAATTATTCAAAATAACATTAAATCTATTAGAATACAATTTACCAAACATATTTATAGATCGCACACTATTGAGTGTTCTTAACATCATCAATTCAACAGATATGTGGGTAAATCCATTGAATCATAAGACAACACTGTTTAACCGAACATAATTAAAATAGGAAATTATCTACAAATACTCAATATAAAACTACTACTTTCATTTCCAATTTTAAAATATAAACGAAGTAGATTTTCTAAATGTATCTACACAGTAAACTACATGGTACTATTTATTGACAAGCAATACAATTAAATCTACTATTGCAAATTATTCTAGAATTATGCTTGCCTTCAACTTAACTTTTCCAACAGATTTTAAAATAGCAAATATGATTTTGTCATATAATATTTTGTAAAATTTCTTGAAATAAGAAATATTTACAAAATCTTTCTAAATTATCAATTGAGATTTTATTATTATGTTGAGAATGTATTAACGAAGCTACTATTGAAGCATCAAAATAATAACAAACTAATGGATGGCGTAAATACAGTCTAGAGGGACCTCCGATTGCAACATCGAATGCATAAATAAATGATTAAAATTGTCTACAATACTTGGACAAGACTGACACCAAAGTAAACAATATTAAAATGGAATTGATAGTAATAACCAATATTATAGACTAAGCAAACGTTTTCTAATTTTGTATCTGACTTTTCTATGTTTATCAAAGATTCGCACTAAGAATAATCAAAAATCTTTTCTGTTATTAATATATATGATAAACTAATAATTTTGGAAGAGAACTACATTTTGAAACATCTGCTGAATTATCAACTCAAAATTTCATTTCATGAGAAAAACAATTACATTCTCTTTTACTCAATTATCATATATACACTGAATAGCGTGAAACTTTTTATTTACCCAGTTATTGAGAATATTATATCTATCAACTCTGTCAGCATTCTGAGTTTGTTACCCCAGCACTTAGATAATCAATTCAAAATATAGGTCAGTTAAGTAAACTATCATTTTACCATCTATGTTTCATATTTTTTTAGTATAACAAACAGTGGATTTCTAAAGTTTGTATGATTTTTTAATAATATTAGTTATTGCCAGAAAATCAGAGATATCTCTTGTATTAATGGAATACGAATCAACCTGAATTAAATACCTAAAAACAAATATAATAATAATATGTACTGGAAGATAGGATAAAAACGAGATGAAAATTTAGTCAAAAACACGCATTGTCGTTAATATCAGAAACACTATTATTATCTGGCAAATTATATATTATATCTATCCTTTGGAATATTTGGCATATCTTTGCAAAAATTGAATCATTAAACTCTTTCTTCGATTTATTAATAAAAAATATTATAATACTTTATTATTTGTTTCTAATCTGTTAAATTGATTAAAAATACATTAGAAGCAGAACCTGTTAACAATTTCTTTACGAGTGGTGTTGCTATTAATAAAGTTCACAATTGTTATTTATCGGAATTGCAATTTGTCTTTGATGCAGCCAAATCAAAGACAAACTACTAATGTAGTCACGCAATGGAGAAATTAGTTTCAATAACCTCTAATTATATAAAACCCGATAATTATATATATATAAACCAACGCAGTTGTATGCCATTAGTCTCGGTCAGCGAATTATTGATAACATTATCTTTAAGGTAATTAAATAATAATTTGTCCGAAACACATTTGTTATTCATTTTTTATATATTCAATATTCTCTGAAATGTTTTAATCAACTGTCTTTATTATATATTATATTTTTATTTATATAATCGAAACCTAATTTCTGATAAGTCTCAGATTAGTTATAGGATATATTATCATATAACATCAATAATCCAATTTCTCCATATTTAATTAAAAGATTTACACAAAAATATTTGATGAAAAGCATTTTCTATTTGAACACCAAATTTGCATTTCATAAGACCCCATCTTCCATAGTGATACAATTATTATAAGACCAAGAATTTATTTTTCTTTTACCTCCACCACCAATTTGTAATATTTCGTTATCAAAAGATACTTCAAATACGTTAAGGTTTTGGATAACCAGAAGGCCAAAATTAAAATTTTATAATTGACTGATAAGTATGTTTAGAAGATATTTTAAAAAAATCGAGTAAGATGACAATTTTATACTGTACGCAATAATAGTGAAGTTTATAGAATTTTTTAGTAAAATCTGCAACATAATTTGAGTAAATTCTAATTAACTATTTTTAAACAAAATAAACATGATAGTTATAAATTAATCATGAAGAGATTGCTCGCATATAAAAAAATAAAAATAAATTGATTTTAGCTCATTGCCCTTCGCAAAAACAATTCATAAGATGTCCATCACTAAGAATCTCAGTGTTAAAAAGAGATTCGAAAAGAAGAAAATTTTAATTTTTAAAATATTAGTTGTCATGAAAAATCTAATAATTATAAAAGTATCCGAATTCAACGGTTTTAACTCTTGAAAGATAAATTACAATATATTTAAAGCTTTACATCTACTTTGGAGAAAGCAGAAGTATAAAAATTTATTTATTTCCTAATAAAATAATAAATTAGATTAAAATATAAAATGACAAATAAATAAAAGACTAAAATAAATGCATAGCATTTATTAAATATGTCACAATACATAAGTAAAAATTAAAGTAATTTACAAAAAATAAAATGCATAAGTTATAAGTTCATCATTCATATGCTCAACAATCAAGAATTATGATAACAAAATACGTGTACCCATTCGACATCTTTGTCAATAGAAGTGATAAAGAAACGAATTTCAATCTATTTAATTACAGCAGTGTATAATAATGCATTTGAAACAAGTTGTCAACGTCGTAATTAATCTTTTGTAAAAAAAATATCTTAATAAAAAGTGAACCATTTAAAAGTACGGAATTATTTTATTATCAATAAATAATACAACCGACAAAGAATATCTGTTAGTAATCTCAACAATCATCAGTGAATTCAACAAATCTCAGCATCAATGGGAATACTCAATAAATAGGTATCAATGTACAATGCAGTGACATTTTGTGGTAATTCATATTCTTTAATTTTGTAGCTTGAAAATAACCATTTATGCGAAATATTATGCTTAGAATACTTAGAAATGAAAATCTGTTAATAATAATAGAAAATTACAAAATAAGAAAAACTCAACATATATAACGACTGAAAATAAGTTGATGATTATAAATAATAAACGAAAGCTAATAACAATATTTTCGGCTAAAAAATTATATATCCAGTATAATTGATTTATTAAATTATCAAGCAAATAAAATTATTAAACCATAAACCCAAATGTGATAAATTTTTAATGAATTCAAGCATATAACTAAATGAGACAAAATTCTAATATAATATAATACAAACTAGAATAATCTCGCAATTATATAAATCTCCTTGCAAATTTCTAAAGAAAATTATACTAAAATTGATAATTATTCCAAAAAACAAATTAGAATATAAATGGAGATTCATAAATAATAGCCAATTTCCTTGGGAGAATCTTAATAAGTATAAATATAATTGACAATCATAATCTTCCAATTCAAATAACTGCGAACCCACAGGTTTACATTTATAATCGTCCTACGATTGCCAGCGCAGGATTCATTAGGACCAAAGTCTTTAATACTCATTGTATCTCTGGAAGTACTGTTAACCTGTTGCCGTACGCATGTATGAATATCTTTGCAAAATCATCCACAATTTATATAAGCCATTATATTTCTATATGTAGAGCTAAGCTCATAAACCCTTAATTATTTTCCAGAAGACGATGAAGAGGATATATAAATTGTTGCTACATTGATTTATCGATGTTCAATATTGTATTGGTGTTAATTGTATTTATAATAAATCTTATTTACTCGGTAAGGTTGTTTTGATATTTTGTCAATTTATCATTTATTTAAACACAACTCATCACCTTTTAGCGTTGCAATTACCTATCAATTACATGGTCAATCAATCATAAAAAATATGTAAAATAAAAATAAATTAACATACTAACAAAATAATTGTAAAATAATTAAATTAAAGAATTTTAGAAAATGTTAGAATAAATTTTAAATGAAACATTTTAAAAGAAAATTTTAAAATTATGTTAAAGAAAGTTTTCAATATGTAAACAGTCCAATTAACACAAAAATTTGTATATTATAATAAATTCTTCAAAAAAATAATCAAGAAGTTATGTATCATTATAACTCATAATAAACCCGAAAGACAAAAAAGTTCTTTGATATATGCTTTGGGGGTCAGTTATATAACTGACAAAACAAAATTCAGACTCAAAAATTTTACACGATTTTTGGCACTTGAATATCAGCATTTAAATTTTCAAACGACATGCAATTTATTTTACAAAAGTTGTTTAACATTTATTCGATGAATTATTTATTAAATGTTATTTACCAAAGCATTCGAATTAGAGAAAAAATTAAATTGTGTCTGAATAATACATATTATCAACTCTACTGAATTCTATACAAATTTAAATGTTTCCACGTGCGATTTTTATAATTAAAGCAAAGAGTTATGTTTCCCGAATATCCGAATACAATTATCTACTACTAAATTCGTTATTTTAGTTTTACTTTTCTGCCCACAAAATTTATTAGACATTCCGCTTTTACACTATTGAGTAGGTTATTATCTTATTATTATAATTTATTATGGCCTATTCTTATAAAACATCAACAAAATGATGATTATATGGTGACTGACCAATCATTCTATTTTAAAATAATTATTAAATTTATTCAAATTTCAGTTAAGTAATAAAATTATGGTAGACAAAATTCCAAAGACTGTGCAATCTTAACAGAAAGAAAATACGAATATAATAGAAATTATGAAAATCTTTTCAAAATTTCAGTCAAATCGCATAATAGTGATCAAGGTTTATACCATATATTCATTGGTGATTATTACCAGCTTTCCTATCTTTATACTTAAGTTAGATCAAATGATAAACGCTTCCCAATATATTTGATTGCAATGACCAAAGGAAATTTTAATTGCGTAATGAATTTACTAACACCGCCAAAAAATTGGATAACTGGTAAATAACGAGCGAATACCACATATCTTTTAGGTAAACATTTAAAGATAAAAACAACATCAATGTGAACATGTTAGAGAGTTTACACATTAACTAATGTTAACCCTAGGAACTAAGAACTCAGCCAAATAATCATCTTTGTGAATAATATTTACTTGGCATTAGAATAAGTTTGAGTGACAAACAAAAAGAAATAACTTCGTTGAAATAAATCAGGTTAAGATGAGGAAATTAAACGAAAAATAATAATTGAAATAAGCAAAAAACAACCGGAAAAATGATAAAAAATATACTATCGAATTAATAATAATCAAACTTGAGCCATTTTGTAAACGAACAGGACATACACCCAGAGATTGTCGAACATAAACCAAAGTGGCCGACTATCGGATGAAGCACAAGGAATACTGATAATATAATCACGAAACAACGGACTTTAAGCCAATTAACCAACACTGAAATTAGGACATATTACAATTATCTGTCTTTCATAGGATAATTTTTTTGTGGATTTGAATGGAAAAATTAAATATTTTTAAATGTCTGTTATCAGTTACTAAGTTAAATAAATAACAAATGACTTAATTTAATAAAATCCCAACTCATAACATCAAATAACAATACTTTTCTTAACAGATTTATGATCACCATCCTATAACCTGGTTTTAAAGTGATAATATTATCCTCAGTGACCGCAATTGAACTCATCGTAATTCATTTTGGTTACAAATGCAGAGAAATAATTAAATTATATAAATAAATAATTATTTAATACTTTAAAAATCACAGTAATAATTTTAGAAAAAGCGATTACGTAGAGATAAATTCATTTGAACTCAATATAATTATTCTTCTTCGAGAAAGCAAAAACGACACATCGAGGTCGTGGATCCTATATTGACATTCAAATATATTCATAAACAAAATTTGAAAGATGAAGATTTTAAATATTAAATTATGTTAAATCTATTTTTTCAGTATTCTCAAGTCTGTTTCCATGTTTCGTTCAAACACCAGATTCATAAAAGACTTTAATGAAATTTCTTGATTAATATCATTAGTGCTTTAATTGTTTTTTTTAATTTTAGAGATATCTTAACTTTCTTATACGATGCGAATAGAATTTATTTGAAAATTTAAATTATTTTATTTTATCCAGAACAAATTGCTTCTATCCATGCATTATATGCCAATGCATGTATTGTATTCTTTCTATCAGAGATATGTGCTTTCAAAGATATCAAACTTGTTTTGTCGATAATCACCAATGGTATCGTCCAGGGATCAAATCAAACCTTCTGTTTTATTCTACCATTCTCGGTTTCGAGAAAATCAAAGTTCATGAAAATTAAATCACAATGGTTTCAATTCATACTCTAAGTGGCAGTGGCTGTACTGATTTACCATTAAATTATGCATGAGTCAAAAATTAGTTCAGAAACATTTTGTTGAGAATACCTAGATTATCTATTCTTAGAGAGAATCACAGTATTAAGCCAGGTGGATATTAGACCCACTATATTTATCCGAATGTCACTTATCGTGTAAATTATACATACGACTGAGTTTTGAATAAAGCACCAAACCATTGTGAAGTGAGCTTTAAATAATTTATCAATATTTTTCAATGTATAACTGTGACTTAGTAGGAATTAATTATTGGTTAAGTAATAGTAAAAATAACAAAAATAAAATATCAAGAATTTTATAATTGGGAATTATGACATACTAACATCTTTAAAATTAGAGCATTTGCGATTAAGAAATCGCAGAATTTGTTGACTCAAGTAATATATAACAAACAGATCAGCTGCCATAAACAAATTACTTTAAAACAATTACTAATATTACCTAATTTCTTACATTCAAAAATTTATTTTTTATTTATATATAAAACTTTTTGAGTAATACAAGTCGTCAATATCTTTTACTAGCTCATTTCAAAGTCTAAAATCTTTGAGATATGTATTAAGATTGATTTGCAAAATGCAAGAGATTTCATTTAAATTTTCATTTTTCTTCACAGAAATAAAAAAAACGATTTCCAAATTATTTTAAAATAAAATAGCTAATTACTTGTAACTTTAAAAACTAACCTTGACATTAGTATATTATTCGTAAAACTGAAATCCAAAATAAAATAATATCAAAGATTCTTATTAAAAATTTATGTTAGACAGTAATTCAATCCACTGATATTAAACATGGAAGTGTGATTATTTATAACAAACTGAATTTTAAATATTAATTTTAAAATTAATTTAATTGGCAATTGAAAACATAAATATAAAATAAATATAAAATAAAAATAACATAAATTTTTGTAATATCATTATTACGAAATTTTAACTTAATAAAAAATTAATTGAACTAATTATAGTTTTCTTTCATTCTTAGAATTACAGGATATAGGTGATTGTTATATTCTATCTTAAGAAAACTTAAAGCAGCAAAGTTTTATATTAACTTATGCTGTAAAAAGGTATCAAAGTTCTTTAAAGCATTTGAAATTTTAAAATAGAGGCTCTTCTCTCGACATTTCTTTATTCCCTATAATGACCAGATACAACCTAAAATTCAAAAATATTTGCAAAAACTTAAGCTCACTGAAAGACGCAAGTTCACCACGACTTAGTTAGGTAATATGTATAAAATGTAAAATATATTATTAAGTATACAGTAGGAAGTTATTTATTTAATTACTGTATCTTTAAATAAAAGTTTATAAAAGAATTGATCAAAAAGGCTTTTGGATAATGCT
>JBBMOY011439200.1:0-14586 GCA_037951405.1 Platydemus manokwari | reverse complement strand
AACATTTATTTACAGAATATTATCCTAGCATGTAGTATTTGTGATCAAACACTGTCTCGATTACTTCTCACAATCACCTACCTTCCATTCTGCATTATAGCCAGATCTTAGGAGTGAAAAAAATTAAATGTAAATTAATCTCCAATACCTTAAAATTTAAAAGTTCACATACAACGATTGCGTCACCTAAGATATTGCACCCAATAATGAGAGACACCCTAAAACTACTGAAGCTTGAGTTCACTGATCTCAGCGAAGCACTTTCTATGGCTAGTAATGCAATTATCACACTAGAACCAACATGGTTCTACAATAGGCAATCAATCAAATAATCAGTGCTAGATTTCGATACCACACAATCATCAGAGTTTAAAATCCGTCAAATATGCACTCCAACCCAAGAAACCATGAACCAACTACTCCCTTCCTCCAGTTCACCCTCATTACCACCATTGGAAAATATTATTGATCAATTTACCATTCCCCCAATTTTAACCCATCTCTCCCGAATAACAATGACAACGCCAACTTCAAAATGATTAAGATAGAAGAGAAATATTACTTTAGGAGCTTATCAAACTCCGCCACGGGTATCAGTGGAATCAGATTCTTCGATAAGAATAAGATAGATCTGCAACACATATATCTGCTGACATTCTTAAATATAATATTATCCAGCAAATCCATTCCGAAACAATGGACCACATGTAAGACAAGTCTGATGTAGAAAGCCGGTAAAAACACCACATCATATATAGTTTCCTCATGGTGCTCCATAGCACCCACAAGCACATATATGTTTTTTGCCACTATTCTAAAAAATGTACTCATCAACTGGATAACATCAAGAAATTTGATTTCATAAAGTAATACTTGCCTCCGATGGATGTGCCGAAAACAATGCTTACCTGTTCTCTCTCTTCGAATTCGAACCTCAGACAAACACTGATCTCCATATTTGCTGATCGATCTACAAAAAGCCTTCTCTAGCATACCACATGAATTAAAATGATTCACCCTCCTAAAAATGGGTTGCAACTGTTATTATATTGATATGATCCAATTATTATACAGAGATCCCAGCACCTATTACACATGCCATCACTTGAAAACCTCATCCATCCCCATTTACCATGGAGTCAAACAGGAGTGCCCACTTTTAATGACGCTATCTGCATCTCCATAGAATTTTTCATCACGTTATTCGCAAATATTGACATGTTCTTCACAGTATACAGAAAACCAGTGTCAACTTTACCATACGCTGACGATATTTTAGTCTTAGCTAACATTGCAGAAAACCTGGAACAACGACTAAATTATTTTTATCATCCTGCCCCTGCCATTCATCTTAAGTTAAAGGCCCAAGAATGTGAATACTACGCTAATAAGCCCGTCAATATGATACAAGTCAATCTAGAAGACAATCCCACCTTAATGGATGACAAGCAGAACTTATATAAGTACTTAGGCGTTCCTTTTGGCATCTTAAAACGAACCCCGATAACAAATATCCTTGATAATGTGGTCCACGACTTTGAAACCATCTAAAAATTACGTCTCAATATAGATTAGAAATTTCAAGCATATCAAACCTTTGCCCAATCCCGATTTCCATTCCACTTTAGGATAAAGCAAATCGAGACTACACAATTAAATTCCCGAACACTTATCCAAAATGATCAGGACACCAAATCACAAGAATTTGACAAAAGAATTGGGTTTAAATCCCGTGATATACATAGACTGTATCTGGAGAGTTTTCACCAGCCTAGATGACAACTTCTCTGAGTTCTTTATACCCTATCTTCTTTTTATAGTTGAAAAATGACTCGAATTCTCACACCCTGTCAATTTACACACAGTAATTTCATGGATTAGCTATAATATGTCCTCGTATAAACATCCCTCCTCTAACTGGTTGGCCAAAACCCAATTCGCAGTACGGAAGCTTAGTTTTAACAAATTTCTTCTACATGAAACTGAAACCAAAATCAAAAGAACTACAGCTAAAGACTTAACCTACTTTTTCTTTGTGGAAAACCGCAATAAACTTTGTGATACCATGCACCAAGAGTGGCCAAGCGGTCGATCGCGATCGACTGGTCGATCTTGAAGCCAATTTTAGTCGATCGCCTGAGATGTTATTAAAATGAAAAGTCGATCTTACGTACACAAAATTTGGCCACCTCTGCCTTATATGATGCCTTGCCTATGATCCCTTAACAAGTGGAAGGCCCTTTAAAAAAAGGTCGTATGGTTCATTGTTTCTCTCTCTCACCCCACTCCCGGAAACCTCCTAACAATTGTCATCTCACCATAGAAGTCTGGATATTCACACACTAGGCTCGCAACAATCTCCAACTACTGAACTACTTGATTAAATTCAACAAATAAAAATTATAGTAAAATATCTGCAGTACCTCGAGATTGAGATCGATATAAATACGACACCAGTTGAAATTGACACTGGTATCAGACCTGGCTTAAATATCATTAACAGCGCGAAAAAACACATTTGTATTTGATCTAAAAATACCCTGACTTGGACACAAACTTTAATCTACACCGCTCCTTAAACTACGATTAATATAAAAACAAGACAGATAGCAAATCACCAATAGACAATTATTTTGCAAATGTTACAGTAGCCTTCATAATACAATCGTCATTATAGCAGATGCTGTTGTTACAAAAATGATGTACAGAATGAATAATACTAAAAATACAAACCCCTAGAGAAAATTAACAACGATATTTAATAAAAAGTATTTTAAAAGAAAAGATTATTTTATGTCAGTGTCTATAATGTTCAGCAAATGATTTAGGAAATTAAAAATCGATGAAAATTAAATGTAAAAGAGGTGAAGAAGTTGAATTTGTTTAGTTCATTGCAACATAGTAATTTAAAATTTATGATGTGAAAACATTGTACAACTTTTAGAAATTGAAAAATGAGTAATGATATTGTGTATAATGATGTATATTAATGTATAATGATAATATCTGTTTGAATTCATCTTTATATTAATAGTTCTTCTTAGTACACTAAAACTTCTTCAACCGCAAAAATTCAACAGCCTCTTTTTAACATTAAATTTTCTGCAGTTTCTGAATTTTATTTTTTATGGTTTTCTGTTCCTATGATCATGTGATTGTGATGATTTTGTTCATGTAAACTCAACTCAGACATATTAATTTGTTGTTCAAAGAACTTTCCAAAAGAGATTATTAATAAAGTCTCTCCCAGGTGCTACTTTTATATATAGCCATCTTTTCACTCAAATTCGTTTTGGAGTAGATAATGCTTGAAATGTGTAGTAAAGTCTTGTATAACCAAACCTCTGTCCTCGTGATGCAATAACCTTTTCCATGACTGTTACGGTTCCTTAAAGTTCAAACTATCACAGTCCATTTTTGAGAATTGTCAAGAATTTGTTCAACGCCGAATCATTCCGAAACTAGAGTTAGTATCTTAAATCATTTTTTGTGTGGATTCGTAAAACATCTTTCATACTGTGTGGTCCATTCCAAATTCTTGTTATTTCCAATTTATTGCATTCCTTTTAATTTGAAAAGTTGTTGGTGCAACACATAATACAAAAGGTGTTATGTTTTAACGGTGCTGAACACCGATTTCAAATTATAATCTTTCTCAGTTTTTAACTTATGATAATATTGGGCTAAATTTATTGTTAATAAGACTGGGGTGCGATGACCGAATCCCATACCGTCTGAGTATCAAATATAGGAAAGGAAACATTCTTGTTCGGTTCATTTGATTTCTGAAAGTCTAAACTCATCTTACTTGATCCATTTTGGTTTGGAACCATGGCAAATGGAGATTTTCAAGAGTTTTAAAAAGAGTTTTAACTTTCAATAAGATTTACTATCAACTCTTGGGTTATGCTTTTTTAGTATATTGGTTGATTTTTGGTGTTTTGTGTAATAAGCTTCATTTTGTGGGGACCTTGCGCTTCAACCAATCTTGTAGTCGCAAAAGAATCTGAGAATCCATAGAAATCGAGCAATCTTTAATGCTTTTATTCCACTAAAAATCATTCTTAACAACAATACTTTTCAATGTTATTTTAATTCTGTCTTGACGGTTTTATTTCGTTTCTAGATCAATTGATATTATTTATCCTGGAAACATTTTATAGTCCTTATCATATCTTTACATCAAATAAATCTTGATAAATTATTTTTTACTAACATGATCTCCTTTGTTTGAAATTTCTGTTCCAAACTTTCGAGATCCTCAATTATCATAGATCATTGATTATCAGAATTTTATAATTACGGCACCAATGCGACTCCCATTACTTTAATTCATGACTGTTATCAGAACACTAGAATATGATAAAATTTCAATTTTAGAAACATGAAAATAAATTGTACTCCAATGTCTACCATCTCTTTCTGATATCTCCATGGTTCCTAAAGATTACGCCGTTTTCCTTTATTATTTCTAATTTGTCTCTAAGTTATGTATCATATTGACTCAAGCCCACTAACAAAATAGGCACAAGACGTTGTTGGCATTTTTTATCTTCCAGAGAGTGGGCTAACGCAATCACCTGCTTTATTTTCGGTTTTTAATCAGATTTCGACATTGTAAATATATAAATATAAAGTCTTGAAATTTACTCAAGAGATTATTTATGTCAAACACTACTTTGAATATCGGACATTGCAGAGTTCAGAGTGAAAGTTTCTGTCAATTTTCATTAATAATGAATTCGTGCTGCAGCTGCGTCATCTCTCAATAGCATGTCAAACGCAACTAACTGCTCAATATTATTTAATGTTGTCTAGAACTATTTCCCCGCATACTGAATTATCACATCAAGACTTCGGAATCAATTACCTTTTCGTATATATAAGCAGATAGAAAATATTTTGGAATCTCTTCAGATCCTTTTTTTCAGAGCGATTGTATGATTCAAAATTTATTTGACGAAAAGAAGAAGTTTTGTATAATGATAAAGATATACGTTGTGCCATGCTCTATGAAAATACGTGTCTCTGGCATTAATAGATGATAAAAAATTTACATTTTAATGGATTCAGATCATTTATTTAGTAAAGAAATTTTTATTTAAAAATTATATTACAATAAATAATTAGAAAATTTTTTACTGTGATTGCAACAAAATTATTGATTAAAATAATGAAGAATAAATGATAAAACGATCCACCTAATTATTTATAATTGACTATCACCAATACTTGCAGATTTCATTGTTGATTATGTCGATATATAATTTGTCCGAAAAAATTAATCTTCATATTCAGGATAATCATCTAAATAAGCCAATGTATCTTCGTGGCGAATGGATTCATCCACAGTGATATCCTTAAAAGGATCTCCAACTTCATAATATTTCTTGAATGCTTCTTTCCATTGGTCTGTAAAGATATGAGTAAATATAAAGCTTAAATATAACATATCAATAACCAGCAAGTGGTTGCAAAGGACCTCCACATCCACCATATTCCTTTGGTAAGAGATTTTTCAATCCAGGATTTTTTCCAAATGCCACTTCCAGATTATCAGTTCGAATTAACTCAAATTAAGAAATTAAAAAGTAATAACCAAATCTTTGAGTATGAAAACGATGACAATAAATAAACAACAATGGTAAATAATTACATAAATAAATCAATAATACAATTAGGAAATTAACATGTATAACTAAATATTGAATATTTTCATACTTTATCACTATTTTTTTGATGATAAAAATTTTTTCAACACATCATCCAAAATATGAGAAGCATTGTAAACCACTTGACATTTCAATTGCCAAGGAAAAATTTCCTACAAAAGATTTCAATTGATTTTTATCTCAATAATTATTCTAAATATCACTTGATACCACCTTTATAACTCTTTTAAAAATTTATTATCATTCCATATTTCCGCTAGCTTTGGAGAAATATTTGTAAGATCGTAGAATAATCTAACTCCGTGAATTTGAGATTCTTCTTCATACTGAATAAGTTCATATCCCATAAAAATCAATGCGATCCATGCATATCTAGGAATTGTATCGGGATTCCAGAATTCTAAAATTGAAATTATCCATTTCAACTATTCATGGTTTACAAATAGAGAGCACTATTGTGATAAATATTGGAATTATTTCCAGTAATGGATAACATAGTAAAAAGACAATTACTTATTGGCATAAAAATAATCATTTCTTCATCGTCATTTCTACCCAACGGTATAAACATTCTATGCGTTTCAATATTAACTTAAATATTAATCATTTCAATATACTTTAAATCTAAAAATTCATTGATCATTGTATCATCAATATTGGCATAATCAAAATGTTCCGGTGTTCCTCTATGAGAACGTCTAAGTGTACAAAAGGAATCCAATCGTTTTTGAGCTGCTTTGATATCAAATTTTGATACTCGGAGAAATCGTAGCAGGAAATTACAATCTGTTACAGTCATTTATAATATAATTATCACCTTTATTATGATTATACCTATTGGACAGTTGAAATGTGGCATTGATATCGCCCATTTTCTCAGTTGCTCAATTTGTTCATTAACATGTGCCGGATACTCTTTCAAATCATCAATAGCAAATTTTTTCGATGATTCGCTAATTTTGCCATAATCATATTTATCAGTCATGATCAATTAGTTATAATATTTGTTCTCAACCTAATTATTTATAGGGCTCAAATCAGGTATGCACAAAACATTTAAACAAATAACTAGTAATCAATAATATCTGATTGAGTGCGAGTTTAGCGACGTTACCATTTATAAATCAATAAAATCGATTATATGAAAAGAAAACGTTTTATTTAATTCACAAGCATTTATTAATTATATCTAGATATCATATCTGATTTATTCAATGCTCACTATATTCAAACCATAAATACGTACTTTTAACAGATTCTACTTTATTCCAAATTTAAGGAAAGAATCGAAAATGAAAGGGCTGATATTCGATTTCATCTGCATAGAAATGTTTATGATTATTTATTATTTATCTTTTTATTATTTTTTTAGATTTAAGTATTCAACTTCATTGTAATTATTATATAATTCTTCCAATTTCATCAGTAAATGATGTTTTAATAAAATATTTATTCATAATTACCTAAAGTGTTGCTTGATCTGAGTTGTAAGAAATTTAATGATAAAGTGCAAAAAGATTTTGAAAATGTAATGGTTATTGATGATATGGGTAGTTAAAAAATAGGTCGTGTCTATCAATGTTTTATTCAATTTCAAAAAAACACCCTTTGTTTTTTTAATATTTAAACAAATCTCATTTTTATCTAACTTCCCTCTCCGGTTGTTTTTGAGAACCTTTTTAGCCATTCAATTCTTCGAGGTTTTGGCTGTTCGTGGAAATGAAGAATAACTTTGTGTTGACTTAAAATTTTCAAAATTCTGTGTGGACCTTCAAAACAATTTCCGTTCTTCTTTATCTTATGTGGTTCTTTCTTCACCAAAACTTATTCCCCAACTGTAAAAATTCTGCATCTTCTTTTTTTCCATCGAAATTTTTAAATTTGTGTCTACTAATATTAGCTGTTTTTCCGTTTCTTTCATGATCTGGTCCTGATAGCTTGGTTCATTTAGTTGTAATCCATATATGATAATCATTCGTTCAAACAATATTTCGGAAGGAATATGTTAAATTGAACTTTGATATGTTGCATTGATGATGAAGTCTATCCGTGGTATTAATTTATCCCAAGCCTGTTTCTCTGATGCCATCACTGTCATCATCATGTCTCTGATCATCCTAATCACCCTTTCAGCTAAGCCATTTGCCTGATGTTGGTATGGGGAGGTAAATTGTTGTTTTATTCCAATTCATGTTGCTAATTCTTTCATTTTCCTTCCTTCAAAAACCCTACTTCGATCAGTGAGCATTGATTTTAGGGCAACATACTATAGATCCATTAATCGCTGATGGCCTTCGAAATACCTGTTACATTCATCTTCTTTCCAATCTCACAATACAATAACATATCGTCAAACAATTCATATTTCTCTAAACCGTTGAAATATTCGATATTCTTAACGGCTGAATTGACTTCTGCTTCCGTTTTCCCCAACCATTTTGAATGGAACCAACGACAATATCATCTTGTTGAATCTTTCTTAGTTGGTCATTAATAAGTTTGACAACATTAATAAACCGACTTTTTGGTTTACCTTCTCTAGCATCTTAGTGATGAGTTAAGTATTGTGAAAAAAGTGTTTCGCCTATCCTTGAGAGTCCGTCTACATTTCCATGATCTGATCCTTTCCGATATGGAAGTTCAAAATCGAATCTTGATAAATTTGCAAACCATGTTTAAAAATGAGGGCTTATCGGTTTGTTATTTTCTTCATGTATGTCAAGGCTATGTGATCGATGCAAGTTACAAATTTCTTTCCCAACAGATAATGCTTAAAATACATAGTAAACTC
Organism: Platydemus manokwari; assembly: GCA_037951405.1. NCBI lineage: Eukaryota > Metazoa > Platyhelminthes > Tricladida > Geoplanidae > Platydemus > Platydemus manokwari. Next base: position 6,123 of record JBBMOY011439200.1, on the reverse strand, counting down.
GTGGAAAGGCCAAAATCGGACCTGTGCATGATTGTTCTTTAAGGTTTCCAAAAGTTTTCTCAAACTCCACTTCTAGTCATTATATCGGAGCCGTAATTAATTAGCAATTCTTTATAAATCTTCTGTAATAATTATCTAATCCTAGGAACCACCTCAACTTAGTGATGCAACCAGGTTTCTTCTTCTTTACTTTATCGTCATTAGTTTCTATACCTTCTGCACTGACCTAATGACCCAGACAATTCAATTTCCAGTGCCAAAAGTGCATTTCTGGGTATTTGTTTTCAAACCTGATGATTTAACTAATCCGGATATCTTGTTCAATTACTCATTGTGATCCTATAGTGTTCATTCATACACTAAAATATCGTCCAGATAAACCAGAACACCTTTATAAATTAGATCTTTGAATATATTATTCATTAGACTCTGAAACGTTGCTGGCGCGGTACATAATCCAAAAGGTAGTCTGTTGAAACAGAACTGCTCGGTTCTAGTGCTGAACGCTGTTTTCATTTTAGAATCTTCCTCAAGTTCAACCTGATAATATGGTTGGCTTAAATCCATCGTGGAGAAAACTGTCGCTACATACACTGAGTCCAATAACGTTTGAATGTCAGGTACTGGAAAATAAAACTTGTCAGTCTGTTCATTTTATTTTCAAGTCTAAACACATCCTGATCTATCCATCTTTCTTAGGAACCACGACGAAAAGAGAGTTCCAAAGGCTCTTGCAAGGTGTTATGACATTACTTTCCGGACGATTTTCTGTCAATTCTTAAATTTTCGTTTCTAAATTTATTTTCTGACTTCTATCCCAATATATTCCACTTTTGTAAGGATTTCACTAAATTTGTTAATCCCAAATCGAACCGAGAAGACATAAAAATTGAGTCATTTTCTTTTATACACCTATTAAATGAAATATCGTTCTAATCACTTATACTCTTCAATGGCATTTCGATTCTGTCTTGGTCGCTGTATTTCTTTACCGCATCCTTGGCATCAATTGATTTTATCCCTGCAAGGAATATTCTACAAGTCTTCATTATTACAACTCCGATAAATCGTGGTAAAATTTCGATTTTGTTGTACCAAACTATTGGGATCCTTATTTTCCATAGACACGATTTGTGTGTATTGGAGAATACGCTGGCCGTACGCACATCCGAAATTTTAATCTGCGGCTTTCCAATGCGCTTCCTATTGCTCTCGTTTATTACTGTTATTAAGCATCAGAATCCCATAACATTTCAATATGTATACCGTTGCACTCAGGTTATTCGTCATGGATGCACAGTGGAAACTAGGCTTTCTGGCTAAATGACATTCTCAAAACGAATGTCCTTCTTTACCACATTTCAAAAATTTATTCCGCAGTGGACATTCAAACTTCCGGTGTCCAAACTCACCACAGCAAAACAGTTTTCAAATAATCACCACGTGGTGTGGGTTTTTCTCTGCAATCGTTGTAGAATTTAGAACCAATAGCCTTCATTGATCTTGTTAGAGTCTCATTGTATGAAGAATCGGTGCGAGTGACTGATGCTCGATGAAATTCTTTTACACCAAAATCTCTTTAATGCACAAATGAACTTGGCTTTTTGAAAGACGTCTCCTTCTGAAAGGTCTTTTTTAGGTCACTTTGAAATACTGACTAAGCACATGTCTTCTTGATGGCGGTGATGGGCTTCGTAGGAGTTAACTTCTCAATATTGACAGCCAGCTCTCTTCTTCCATCGTCGGACATCGAGGGTTGAGAGTAAATGACTCTTTTAATTTGTCGCTATTTAGACCTTCCAAAATAAATAGTCTTGAAATTTATTCAATAGCGTTTTTCTTGTCGAACATCTCCAAAACTAGATTCTTTACTCGAAGTTTATAACTGCGATATTTTTCATCTGATCTTTATTGCATTACTGCCAAATTTTAAACTGTTTCGGCTTGTGAAAATGTTTCTAAAATCCATTTCTCAATTTGTCATTTGAAACAGTCTCTCTGAAACTGCTGAATTCTTGTCACAGTTGTTTGGCGTCATCTCTCAAAACCATGTCAAATGCAAATGATAGTTCCATTCGATTAAAGGTCGCGACATTTTTTGTTGTTTAGAACAATTTCTCAGCGCTTTGAATTGATGGATCGAAGAATGAGGGTTTCGGAATTAATAGTTCCTGAGTATTTTGTGTCAGATTTGCAAAAATTTTCTGCCTCTCTTCTAGTTTAGCGCTAGTCAGAACGTCAAATAAAACACAAGTCGTGTCCATCAATATTTTATTCAATTTCAAAATCACACTGTTTGCTTTTTTAATATTAAAACAAATCTCATTTTTTATCTAACTTAGGTAAAAATTCATTGCGAAAATATGTTAAAAATTATTCGCTTCTAATTTTAAAATAGTTAATTCATCTTTTGGTCAGGAATCTCATTGATTCTAAAATACTTTCAGCATTTTATGAATTGGTAATTTCACTAAAAAGTTGATGTTTAATTTAAAACTGGATCCAAACCACAAATGTCTTTTTTAATGTGCAAAGATTCGAATCACAATAGATCCTTAAAAGATAAGAGATAAAATAAATGACATTTTAATGAATTCATTTAAAGAAATCAATCAATTCTAGCACATTAACTTGTATCACCAACACAAATCAGTCAAACAACTGAAATTAGTGTATACAATCGCAGGTGTTTGAATTTGCTAAATGAAAATACTCTCATAAATTTAAATTGTTTGACTTGATTCTAATATTTATTTGAAACCTCAAATTAAGAGAATATATTATTATTATTATTATTATTATTATTATTATTATTATTATTATTATTATTATTATATTTTAATGCGAGTATTAAAAGTTATAAAATATAAAATTTGAGTTATCATTTATAAAATCGATAGAAAATGAGTAAAATAAAATGTATCGGAATAACAAAATTGATTAAGTTTAATCGATCAATGATTTGAAAAGGCATAATTTTCATTGAATAAAAACTGTTAAGGGCTAGAGTAACGGCATAAATTATCCAAAAATAATAAATTTTTCAAATGATCGTAGAATACAAATTAGACTACTATATAAGCGCAAAGGATAAACCTTAGCATTTCACTCTTGCAGAGACTTAGTCTCGACGGCTTTAAATCTAAAAAGAATTGATTTACAAATATTGAAAGTGCAGCGATTGTATTAAAAAAGCAGTGAAAAAGCCTTATCAAACAATTTGGTAAACAAATTTTTCACAATTGAGCTAATATATTGCCAGAGGCTCTATCTATTTTGCCTTCTATCTTTTATGGTATTGATGTATGCCGATGTTCGTTGCGTGTTGTTGGTGTGCTCCAACTGATATTGATAATTTAAAGTCTCTTGATTGACTACCGGCTCCTGTGTTCATCGTGTTTGTGTGTAATAACCTTCCATAGTTTAAATAAGTATGTTTGCTTGATTTTTCGTCACCTATCTCACAAGCTCATAAATTATTTGCATTTTGATCAAAAGTCTTTGAAATTAAAACTTTTCAGCAATAAATAACATTTACTAGTATCTATTCATGTCGCAGCTTTATTGATTGAAACATATAGTATAAAATTATGATTGTTACTGATTCCAAATCAATGACTATAAACAGAGAATATATAATTGAAAAAAATGGATTTTCCAAGCTCATCGAAGTGATTAAAAATTTGCTTCAATCATACCAGGATTTACAAATTTGATTTATTTGTTTGAATCGATAACAATTGATAATGGATCAATATGTTTATTAATAAATATTTGCGTTTGGCATCAGAAATTTCTCATAATTAATATCGATTTATTGGTGGCAAACATTCTTTCTCTTCGCCATCTCCCAATGAAAATTTATTGATACAGCGAAATTCTGATTTGAAACTCTGCCCGTTCAATAGTTAAAACAAATCAATTTCTTTGATGAAATTTAAACAAAAGAGACAACGCAGAGAAAAACAATCACCAAATCGAATGACAAATAAAACAATGAATTGCTGACAAACAATGATTTATTTATTGTTTTAATTCGCTTAACTATACTGCAATGGTTTCAAATTCAAGATGAAATATTTGAATGTCGTGTGTGATTATCGATGTAGGTGAAAATCAGATTATTACATTAAATATACTATAGCATGATATGATCTGGCCATAACTTGATAATGATTTGCTTATGATCTCCTTATGCCCTCCTTATAAACTGCTTGCAATCTGGTCACAAATTGCTAATACTTTGCTTACGAACTGCCTATGAACGGGTTATTAATTGTTTATGATTTAGTTATGAACGGCTTATGATCCAACTTTTATGGACTCTCTTATTCAAGAAGGATGATTTATTAAAAACAAAATCGATTAACCAGTAAAAAATGAGATAAAATTTCGAAAAATAATATTATAGCAAAGTTATTCTCAAATTTCAAACCAAAATGATCTTTTGTTTGAATTTATTAATTAAAAGGTGAGCTTTGAACGCTGAATATGACCTCTCCCCTCTCTCACAAATATCCAGTTCATTTACTTCAATCTGTTGTCATAACAACATATTATTTCAAGAAACAAAGACCAAAAGTCATAAAAAGAAATTCAAAATTACAATTTCAATGGCCCTCGGTGAATTTAGCTCAATTCCTCATGAATCAACAAAAATCCCATTTTTATATCAAATGGAAATTTTCCTTAACTGTCAGTAAAGGCGAGTCGGACTTGAGTAATAATAATAATCATCATCAGCATCAGCATTCGTTATAAATGAATGGAAACTCTCTGGTATCAAATGGATTTGGGATATAATTAAATGCGAACTGCGTCTGTTGCGAACTGCTTGTGATTCCAATGAATAACAATCTCCATGCATAAATTTTCAGGGCTGCATCAAGAGAATTTTTCATTTACAATCTTGGTCAATGTGTATATATGTTTCCATTTATGATCTCGGTAACGCTTCAACGGCTATTCTCGTCTCACCACTATTAGTTTGATCACTGATTTGACTGCTTTATCAAACTGTCCCTTAGGAACTTGTTCCGAGACTGAGAATAAAGTTGATGATGATGATGATGATGATGGTGATGGTGATGGTGACGATGATGAAGAGGATTAAGATGATGAAGATATCGATGAAACACATATTGCGTGTATCGTGTGTGTGTGCCATCCGATCAAAAATATCTCCATAATTATTCAATAAGTTTCAATTTCTGAATTTTTATCCAACTCTCTTCTCGAGCTTATTCCTTTAATGTATTTGAAAAATTGATTTTAAATAATTTTTTGAAATAATCACTAAAAATTGAATTGATTTATTCATTATTTATCAATAGATCAATATATTTTTACAACCCACTAGAAATTGAGCCTGTATTGTATTTTTTCTTATCTTTATTAATTTATTATATTTATTATAATAATATTATCATTATCAGAATTATTATTTTATATATTATATTTATGAAATTATAAAATTTTATGATATTATCATGACATTATTGTCACCAGAATTATTATTAAAACAAAAGTAACATTATATCTCAAATGTTGATGATGTTCCTGAAATTGTCCAATTACTTGAGAACTTCATTGTTATTAATGTTAGAAACCGTAATGGTTTTGAAAAGTGTGACTTGGATAAAAATTTGAGTTCAATAAGTATGCTCAATTTTAATGGCTTATTGATTTTTGGCTGAAGGGTTACATGATCTGATACCTGAAATTTGATTGAAATTAGGCATAATCCATACTGTGTTAGTTGTAACTCGAAAAAGTACCATTTTGACAAATATAACCTGCAGCTCATCTCGGGATTTTACAGAACAAATAACCACACCAGTATCGATAATTACAAGTTACGTTATGAAATATTAAATATTTATGTTAAATATTTACGGATCACTTTCTTCCAGTCAAATGTCAAACGAGAGAACGTTTCTCAGCAGGAATTCGGTAAATTTTTATCTCCGAACATTATCGAGAGCAAACATAAGGAGACAGACAGTCAAAGTCGCCACCGAACATTATCGAGAGCAAACATAAGGAAACAGACTGTCAAAGTCGCCACCGAACATTATCGAGAGCAAACATAAGGAGACAGACTGTCAAAGTCGCCACCGAACA
>JBBMOY011438089.1:0-14590 GCA_037951405.1 Platydemus manokwari | reverse complement strand
CAAATATTTAAACAAATATTTTCAATTTTACCTTAATTTAATTTTTTATAAAATTAAATTAAATCTCATTAAAATTTGAATAAAATTTGAATAAATGTAAATTAAAATTGTTTCGAATGAAATTGAAATTCATTTAATATCAAATGTGTCACATCCCCCTTTTTTTTAAAAATCTTTGATTTCGTAATCTTGACTGTCTTGAATCATCTACATATCTCAATATTTTAATTCTTCTATCTTTTAATAACTTCATTTTTCATCTCTAATTTATCTTTTGTTATCTTTTTTACATCTCTTGTTATCTCTTCTATTTCATCTTCTATTTCATCTTCTTTTCTTTTTCTTTTTCTTCTTACACGATATTGTGTTCTTTGTCCCACCTCTTTATAATTAACATCATTCTATTTTGAATTTTCCTGTTGTTTCTAGCTTTTTGGTAATAATTAAAAAATCGCTCGTTCACTTTCCTACGCGATAAGTATTGATTTTTAATTTTTAAATATTCCTTTAAGTACATGTTTTGGAATTTTTCTTCTATTTGTTCATCTGTAATTTGTTCAAAATCTCAATGCAGCACTCACCTACGCAATATCTCTTAATGTCTATAATTTTAAAAATTTTCTATTCTTGGCTTTCCGTAACACAAATCATGACGACTTTGTCTCACGAAATTTTATTTGTATCAAAAATGCATTCAAAGAACTAAATCTCTGCTCTTAATAGTCCAGCTCTGAAAATTGTTACTTAAAAATTCGCCATTTATTGTGAATTTAAATTTAAGTTGTTCAGTTTATTTTGTTGGATTATCAATAAACAATTTAGATCTGAAAATTTGTATTAACTAAGTATTAACACTCAAAGTCTCAATAATAACAATAATATATCTCTACGCAATTCTCAAATAAAATCATTCAAGATGAAATCAGCGCCCAAAAGTCAAGAACAGAATTAACAGTAATCAAAAAGTCTGATTACTGAAATCATACACAAGCTAAGCACTGAAGTTACCTACCAAAAAGACTGGCAGGAATATGTGGAACTCAACCTCTTTTATAGACCTATCGGGTGTGTCTGCTTGATGTCGCAGGTCTTCGTTTTCAAATTGCTGAATTTGTTTGTGGATCGATTTACTTGAGATATTCCTTATATTTCTTGTGCCATTGGCGGATATTTGAGCTTGCTACTGTTTGTAGGTATGTGCTTGTCGATTCTTAGAATCTGATTGGTTTACAACAAGTGTGTTTATCGGGTTTGTGTGTATTGAGCCTTATTAGGGTTTTCCCTTGGTTCCTGTGATCATTTTGATTTATTTGTGATATACTCGATAATTTAATAATCATTATTTTGCACCATTATTGCATATTTAATTAACTAGCTTCCTCATTACTCTTCCCCATCCTCTTTGGTTTGATCGATTATTCGAGATTTGACAATTGTAAGAGAGGTGTATGAGAAATTGCTAACATATCAATGCATGTGCTGGACCAACCTGCTTTTGAGCTTAACAATGCTCGTAATCAAATCAAACTAATCTGAGTCCGAAATATTCTGTTGATCACTAAGATTTATTATTCAATACAATGTTCAAGCATTCTGTCAAACCCTTTAAAAGAATTCCCAAATAAAAGAGGATCAAGTTCGTATACCTCTTGATAACACCGGCAGAAGATCTACTTCTGTTCTTACTAGTACTACTACAACACAATTAATACTAGCGTTCGTATATAATCTTACAGATGTCCAACACTTTATATTAATCTACTCTATCTATAATAACTATTCTCAAATTTTTAATACAATTTCAATCTGATACAATAACGATACTCTGGGTAACTGAACTCGAATATCACAAATTCATTTAGAATAAAAAATAACCTATATAATAAAAATTTCTGAATTAACTTTTAGAAAATCTATTCCGATATTTTTTTCTCTCTGTAATGGTTTGTCTTGTCTGATCATAAAATTAAACGAAATATCAAGTCTTAATCGAATTGCATTTGTATTTATACTGACTTACTTGCAGCACTGTACAGTAAATCAATCAATTTTATTTTCATAAACCATAATCGGTCGAATTAATTTCATTAATTCATAATTTCTCGGTCATTTCAAAGTACAATTTTTCACCAAATTCACTAAATTTATATTTCAACCTGCATTTGTTCCGATTTTGTGACAGTTTCTCAGCGGTCTATAACCAGTGTCGCTTCCATTATCAATTATAGTAATTTATTTTTATTCCTATTTTTATTATCGGGCCTCTTCAAATGAACGAATTATTTGAATAAAAACCTATAAAAGGAGTTGGATTTCACTTTTTGGTAGGCAATTTCTATTAGGTGACTTTTCTGACAACCAGTCTTCGTGATTGTATTTTTCTTTGTATTCAACATTCGGGTGCTGATCTCATCTTGCGCGATATCTATTGTTGATTTATTGTGATTTCTAATTGTATTCGTTGACAAGTTGAATTTGTAATTCATCGTGATTCAAATTATAATTTTTAGCATTTGGTGGCAATTAATATTCCAATAATTTCTTATTTTCTATCGTAAATTATTATTATTAAATTTATTATTTTATAATTTATTATAATTCATCTTATTATTATTGCTCTAATTCTTCTGGTATTTGTTGGCAAATATTTCCGGTAACAATATTAATAAATGTTTTGAAAAAAAATTACAACTTTTAAATTAAATATATTCGATAAATAAAAGGGTGATTAAATTTATTGTAAACTCGAATAATTCAATTGTCAAACAATGATTATTGTTTATTGACTTATTGGAATTCTGATAATATTTGATAGAAGAATAGTAGGGTTGGTTTTTCTTTGAGCAGATTTTTTTATAAGCTTAGATAATGCATCAGCATTTAGTAGAGTTGTATTTGGTTGAGTTATGTTACAATTGTTACAATAATTAGATCGAAGGTTATAATAAATAAAAATTAAATTTGGAGATTAGAAAAGATTTTGAGATTATGTTGGACTAAAACTTTATAGCTAAAAGTATATAGTTGATATGAAGTTATCGCTGATAATATTGCAGTTTACCAAAAATTTGAGCTGTATACTTCGGTGATATTGTTGAAATCTTTACATATATTATTTCTGCATTATTGTAAAATGATCAAAAGAGATGAGATGGGTTCAAAATATGTATATATGTGAGTATTTTATATGACCTATAGTTTATCAGTAGATGATTGATGTTTCCACTAAGGATTTAAAAATTTACATATCGTTAGGTGCGTATAATAAGTCAAACAATAAAAACGATAAACAATATAATAAATATATCCACTATACTACAAATTAATAAATGTTTAATGTATAATATTAGAAATGAGAACTGGTTTGATCTGAAAGCAATCAAAAAATAGGCGATGGCGACAAAGTACCACCGAACTTCGACATAAAACCATGATTGATGAGTTCAGTTTTCTACAAACTCCTTTTTAAATGATTTGAAAATCTGTAAATTATCTCCTTCTGGTGATCGATATGAACCGAACGAAATGAAAATTGAAAACCGACAGTTGAGAATAAAATATACAATCCTATTGAATATGAATAATGTTCGCGAGTAATGTAAGAGTATGAATCAGTATATTTCGAATTATTTATATGAGCACGAAAAGTCTGTACTTAAAGCAAGAAGTAATATGAAGTTCTATGTACAAAACTATTGTGAAATTAATGTGTGATTTTTCTGCTTTGTTTCTATTTATACATAAAGATTTTATTGAGAACTGAGCTAATAGAGTTTAATAAATCTGCAAAAATTGAATCATTATGCTCTTAGAAACTACAAAGGTTGGAGAATCTTACCGAGATAACCATAAGATAAATTTTATAATATTTATATTGATTATTATGGGATTTTACCAACTAACAAAGCTTATGAATACTTTTTATAAGAATAAATTAAGTTATAATAGTATTTAAATATAAACTTGTGTTAATTTAAATGAACAATCACCGACGTATATTTTTTAATGTTTACGTAAATTCTTAATGAAAGGATGTTATTTCTCAAGTTTTTATTTGCAGTTAAATATATATAAATTAATGATGTTCAAATGTTATAATCATAAAAACTTGATTTGTTTTACTAAACTACTTTTGTTACGAAAGGCTAAGTCACATTTGTATATACGGTATTCATATTGAATTTGACTGATATTTATTAATTGCTATTTATTACATGTTTTAGAGCATTTTGTTTAAGATGAACTCAGCTGAAATACTGAAATCCACCGAAATGGACACATTTTCTCAAAATTTGATAAGTTCAGATACAGATTTATTAAATAAAGTTAAACAAGTTAATACATAATAAAGTTATATAAAAAGTTTATACCTTTTATATAGGTTATTGAACTCACTGGCTGTTCAAATGATATTGCCGTTACAACTCTATATGATTCTAATTATAATATCGAAATTGCAATTGATAAAATATTTGAACAAACTCAGAGAACACTGGTTGGTGAATTTAGCAAAATTAATAGTGATTGGAAAGAAGTAGCGAAATACAAAAAAAAACAATCTCTTGAAATATGTCCAACTGAATCGAATGTAAATGCAACATTTTTAAATGAATAATCTTTACATTTTTATTGAATCTTAGATTGATGTTAAAGAAATTACAGAAAACAAAATCCCTAATGATAAACCAAGGTCAGTCCGCGGTAGTGGTAGAGGTAGAGCGAGGTTCACTCAAAATAATAATAGAAATTATGATAACCTTAATAAGCCCCCAAGCAATGGGAATGAAGAGACAGTAATTAAATATTTCTGACATAGAATTAGTACTTTTGATTTAATATCTTAAAGTCTGAAACATATGGTAACAAAAACAGTAGTTCAAGAGGTCGTGGTAGGAGATCACAATATCGATTAAATTCTAACAGAGGTAGAACAAAGCATCACATGAATCAGGATAATAATGTTTTTGATGGAAATGTAGATGGGGATTCAGACAGAATGTTATCGGGAGAATCAAATAGTAAGAGATGACAAATTAACAGTTTTAACCAATAAATGAATTACAGAATGGAATGCTAATTACGACCATTGTAATGACTGGATATCAGATAACACTGCTAAATCCAACGAATATAATGATTCGGATAAACCATTTGATAATCATTATGATGATGTTTTGAATCAAAATCCTAACTGGTTCGATTTTTATTGTCATAAATAGTCTGCTTTAATATCACAATCATCATTTTTCAGTGCCTTAAAAATGGAAAAATTTGAAAGCAATTTAATTGAATCATGTACAGAATCGGGAAAAAACGATGTCACTTCAAAAGATGATGCAAAAAACAATCAGTTGAATCCTATAGAATTAGTTGCCAAATGTTCAAACAAAGTGGACATTTTCGGAGGATTTTCTCGAACCAAGCCACCTGCACCTTCATCCAGAGTGCCATTAGAACCAGTGAAATTGTTAACTTCAACGGGTGTCGTCAGTATGCCCGTAAAAGGTGGATTTAACTTTTCTTTCGGATTGAATTTCAATGAATATTCTCAATCCACAAAATCCATCGATTCTTCCGAGTCTTTCATTTCAAAAATTATTTTAAATCAACCATTTGATGGAATTGTCTCAGCAAATAAAAGCAGTAAATCGACATTGTCAATAATGCCACAAGACAACTGTACCGATGAATATTTGCAATCTAATTTCTCCGAAAATGAATCTCAGTTATCGTCAATTGTTACATCGACAAATGTAAGAGCTACTGGTGAAAAGTCAACTATTAAATCAAAACCTGATATTAAATCCGGTGATATATTTTCCAATTCAAACATTAATCAGCGTCACATTGAAGTGTCGGATAAAAAATTAATAACCGATCCCAATACAAATTATAAAATTTCTGATTGTGTAAGTAACAACCACCAGTCTCTCAACACTACACTTCTATCATCTTCAGCCCAACTTTGTCCCCCACCTGGTATGTCCAATGCTCATTTACTTCAACAATTGCAAAATAATCCTCAATATTTATCCTTATTGAACATTCCCAATGGATCTTCAATTTTCAGTGGTTGTAACATTAGTCAGGTTAATGATTTGAACGATGTCGGAGCATCGGACGATGGTCAAGTACAACAAACTTTCATGCATGGCGAATCGAATAAAGAATTCAATCAGAAATCGTCCAATTCCAAACATAACATTTGTAACGTTCAATCAGTACCTAATTCCAGTTCTGTTAACCAAAACCAACAAGTGATGTTGCCTAAAGTTAGTGAATCAGATGCCGGAACACATTCGTCAACGATTTTATCAGCTATGACAATGTCCAATATTTGTTGTTTTCCTCAAGTTTATATGAACAATTATCCAAACTTTATGCCTACAGTTCCTGGTCACAGTTCATCATCTCAGTCAACTGAAGTAACTCAATCTCCAGTTCCCAATAAACCGATATATAATCTTAACCTTGCTCATCGTAATTTTCCATTATCAGATGATTTTGATGATTTAATTCAAAACAAAAAATTTCCACGTTCTCAAAATTATCCCAATTACGTTGGGAAGTCTCAAGACGATGGTCTTGACGTTGAAAAATCAACGAAACTTGCCAATAATGCTCAAATCAATCGGCAGTCAAGCCAACAGCAAAATTTGAGTTCTTCAAATCGAACTAATCAACATCAAGTTCAGCAGCAGTCTGTTTCAAATGATCCACGTTTCTTAGCGTTCCATCATCAACATTCAAATCATTCTTATCAAAATAGTATGTTTAATTGTGTAACTGCAACTGGACCCCACCCAACAGCACATCCTTATGCAATGGCTCATCAAGGTGGAGGTTTGCAGCCGCTGCATCCTCATTTACAATTGATGCAACAACAAATGCATAATTTTCCTCAGTCATATCAATTTCAGGTAAAATTAATTTTTTGAATGTTGATATTTGAAAATCAAATCTTTCTCCAAGTTAAATATTTTTTCACAAGAAATCGATAGGCAATTGAAATTATTTTCAATTTAGGAACATCTGATGACTTCAATGGTTTCAAATCCTAGTAGTAGAAGTAATATTTCGCAAGGTTCTGGATCTTCTGGCAATCAGTCCAGAAACAATCGTCCTGCCAATCAACTATGGCATCCATAGAATTAAATTGTTCAAAGTTCAGACTAAGATAGTCATTACCAAAACTATTTAAATATATACCAATGTCGTTATGTGCGTATGTCTTGATATTGATACTGTGAGATCTGCTTATTTGCCTCATTGTCTATAAGATTCAGGTGCGTGATTAACTGTGTACTGTATGATTTGGGATTGTTATTTATTATTACAGATAAGTGAAAATTATTGTATGGTTCAAATTGGACAAATAACTCTCAATAGATAATGTATCTTGAACATTCAAATGCATTTTAATATAGGTTTTATGGTTTACAATTATTGTTTTTTAAATAAAAATAATCGCTACCAAAATGAAAATTTATTAAAACAACAATATTTAAATAGTTTATCACAATATCATATAGTTTTTCGGGTTTAAGGCCTTGCCTTCTTTGATTGAATCTAAAATCCAATTTTCTTTAACACTAAGAGCATTGATTTTTCTTGTGTTTATTACAATTCCAGCTTGTCTAAATGAATCTGTAACTTTTCCACCGGCGATTTCGATGATAACTCTTAATTTATATTTCGGAATTCCGTTAGGTAATTGTGATATATACATGGAACTATATTCACTGAAAAGTGTTGTCTCTCGAGGAGGGATAATTTCTAAATCAAACAGTTCTGTTTCCTTAATCTATCAAATCATTAAAATAATAAGCAATAGAACAATAAGCTTACAATGAAAGGTGTTAAATCAAGCCACATTTTCGATTCAATCGATTGATCAATCCATTTCATTTTGACGAATGTATTTCCAAAAACCAACGCATTTATAATTTCAATTGATTTCTTCGGTTTTTCGGGCACAATAACGAGCTGTTCTTTCGATCTGACAACGTCTATAAATTTGTATTCGCCCGGTAATCGCTTACAAATAGATTTGATATTCTTCTCTTCACTGAATATTGCAATAGAATCAAATTTCACCGAAAAACAATTGATTTCAAAGCCAAAAATCAACACAAAATATATTTTTTGTCAAAAATAAAATCGCCACAAAATGAACGACTTACATATTTGTGAATCCCACCAAAACGATTTCCGTGTTGACTTTGAATCTTTTCTGTTTCTTATTGACAATCGGCGGAAAACCGGTGATAAAACTGTCACTACTGTCACGGAACAGTTTGTTTTTTTTTGATTGGTTGTTGATGGTGGCAGTTGTTGTTTTAGCTGGTAATTTTTGACTTTCAACTTTCGACCATGGCCGTTTACGATTTATTGTTTCAATGTTGGATTTGATTGGTTGACTGGTGGAATCAGTTAGTTCAGTCATTGGATGATCGGTAAGAGTTTTGAACTGAGAGAGTCGAGTTGATCGACGGATATTGCGTCGCGGAGTAGATGATTTATTATTATCATTCCCGGGTTTGAATATCATTTCCGGTGGATCGATTGTGTGGACATCTGCTGAGCGACTGTCGTCTGATGGAAACGCTTTCGAAAGGTCTATTTGAAGACGGTTTTCGGTATCCATTGGAGAAGGATCATTCAACGAAATCGACAATGGCGAATACGATGATAAATCAGTCTCAAGTTGCTTGCAATTTTCTATGGGAACCTTTTTATTTGAAATACTCGACCGGGAAGAAATCGTCGATTCGATTCCAGGAATTCGATCCAAAATTATCGATGGATTTTGAAATTCGTTTCCTTCCTGTTTTGGAGGTGATACAAGGTTTGAAAGCCGATTTGATATTCTAGCGCTCTTGCGAGTTACGCGATAGTTTTTGCCCCCCGTCATCTCGATTAATCTCTCTTTGTCCAATCGGTTTGATGGGGTGACAATGTTATCTGATATGTATTTCTTTTGCGCCTTAAAATCCGGTAATGTCGCCCTTGTGCAATGATCATAGGTGACTTTGGGTATAAAAAGAATGTGATCGTATGATTCTGGTTTCTGTCTGTTGGGGATGAGATTGTCGAGCAATTTGCTCATATTTGGCGTATCGATGATGTTGGCAATGACTGATGAAGTGAATGAATCCCCAATATTATTGTTGATATCCGTGGACGAGACTGACATGTTTGGTGTTTCCAACACTGTTTCGACATTTACCGGATGTACATAATTCATGCGACGATCACCATAAGCGGATTGTGGAACGAGAATGGTTGCTGGATCGTCCATGTCGACATTGTTGAACGAATTGAAACTGCCATCAAGTTGCGATTGACGATATTTTTTCTTTGCCGACTGCTTCAATACTCTCGTTCTCAATGATGTTCGTTTTTTATTTTTTGGAGTAAAGAAGATATTTGGAGATTTTAAAATAGGACTTTTGGATGAATGTTCGGTAACCAATGGAGACAACGGTCTTTCTGACTTTAAATTTTTTTTCACTGGCGTTGATGGAGGAGGCAAAATAGGGCTTAAATTTGCAATTGAGTTTTTGGGAATAACTTTTGGCTTTTTCTTTGGTAAACTAATATCGAAAGAATCATTCAAAGGAGATGAACATGATTTTTTCGAGGGTTTCTTATCCTCCAAAACCGTACTCGATCTTTTCACCGATTTCCGAACGGTTCCGTTAATTCCTTTCTGAACAGCTTTCGGTAAAATATTGACTAAATCATCAGCCCTTTCCGATTTGTGTACTGGTTCAATTAAACTGTCTTGAGAAATGTTAATATCCTTGAAGAGTCGTCTGCTTTTTAATTTCTGTCTTGGAATTACCGGATCAAAAATACTAGAGACGAGAAATTATTTACAAATATCAATAATATCGATGAAAACAATTTCTGATTGAAAACACTGAATTGACTCGGACAGATTTAACCAATAGATTTTGTCGTGGTAACCAATGGAAACACCAATCGATTGGAGCTTTTATGACTCACTTTAATTTGATAGTATTAGGTAAACGTTTATCATTCAATCCGATAAATTTGAAATCAGAAAATTTCTTAATGTCGATGCACAAGTAATCAATTTCGCTCAACAACCAAATCATGGTTTTCTCCTAGTTTATGCATATATAAATAAGGAATTATCTATCTTGATCTATATCCATGGAGAAATAATTAGCTAATTTGTCAAATGTCTAAACTAACCCCCCACGAAGCATTCAGAAAAATTGATTGCGCATTACTCATAGTTAATTATCTTTATTTATAATTGCAAAATTTTACAAAATCTTATTCAAAAACTACCTGATGCTCGAATCAATGTTTTCGTTCGAATGACTTTTATCATTATCAATCGATTTGATATTTGATTGTTCCTCATCATCAATAGATTGTATATTCGTCTGCGTCTCTGGTTGAGTTGAAGAATTTTCCATTTTCTCACTATTCGCCTTAGTTCCTAGTTCAATTTCATCGTCCGACTCCCAAGAATATCGACCCGTTTGTTTGAAGCGTTCATGTCGTGCCTGATAACGTTTGACAATTTCCGGTGTTCGTAGTTTGCACATTGGATCCGACCGTTTCATGATACGTTCATTTTCCGGTGAATCGTAAAGGTTAGCATCGAAACTGACATCGGATTTGGAATTGTTTAACTGTTTTGTCATTTGTTTTTTACGTCTTTCTTTACTTCGTTCGAGTTCCGCTTCAAATTCTTCAATATTCATATTTTTGAAATATTTTTTATACTTCATTTTCTTCTTATCGCCAAAAATGTCGACCGATTCCACCAAATAATTCACATGCCAAGGTCGAGAATGTAAATTTTCCTACAAATACAAGTAACAAAGTAAAGTTTCATCCTTTGCATTGGTATGATAGATTTACTCGATATCTTGTACAAGCAGCCAACCATCCAATATCAATCAGAGGGACTTTATGCCTTTTAGCCCAATTAGAAGTCCTTAATGTACCTTCACGAAATATGACGTGCGTTACTGATGAATTACGACTGTCTGATATAGTAGCACCTATTTCTTTCATTTCCCTAGCAATATCATAGCTTATATCCTCTGTACCTGTTCTGACTTCGACATAAGCAACAACGCCTGAATTAGGATGTTTAATAACCGATATGGAAAGCATAGTATTCAACAATAATTAATGCCAATGTTTACAAAATAGCAATTACTAATTATTATATTACTAATTTGGCTTGAAGTTTTTAAAAAAATACAATCTACAAGTCACAGATTGATTAACAATGCTGTAGATCAATTTCAGTCTATCTCAATTTAATTGATTTTTATCTTATAAAGTGTATAGAAATTGTATTAAAACCATTTTGTAGAATAAAGTGTGAGCATTTTAAATCTAATTGTCCATTTAGAGACTTGCATTACTTATAATGGTATTCATTAAATTACATACCTTTTAAAAGATTTTCTAAGCCTGTCAAATCAACATTGAATTTATCTAATAATTTTTGCATAATTATTGAAAAGATTTTAAATTTAAATTTTAAAATTTAAATATGAACTTTAAAATTTCGAACAAAATGCAAATATTTAAACAAAGTTTTTTCGTTACATAGGTTTAGTTCCGAAATTCATGAGATATAGAAATAATAGTTTTAATTGAAATGGGTTTTAATATCACTTTATAATTATCTATGAAGAATACTTACATATTATTTATTTGTGTTTTAAACAGGTATTTCAGACGATGATCAAACAAAAATAGAGTACTTTTTATTATACAGAGAATAAATAAGAAACGATATTATTAACAATGGTGAATTTTTCCTTTGGCCTGCAAACATTTACAAAATTTTTGATTAAACCAGTCAATCAAGATTTGATGTAGAATTTTTTAGTAGTGCTAAAGTTTGTTAAAAGTTTATGAGTCATGGTATTTCGTTATTTTCAGTACCTTACCATTTTTAATAAGTTGTTATATTTTGAGAATGAAATTTGACTAAAATTTATAATTTACCATATTAGAATTGCTAGCGTCAATAAATAAATATTAATTTCAATCATTATACTTCATTAACACTTTATTTAACCAAATTTCGAATAGTGTTTTAAAATAATATGTAACTTAAAAATAAAATGTATTCAATTTTAATATTTTGTTAAAATAAAATTTTAACATTTAAAGATTTTAATTAATTTTTATAATTCATTTCAAGAATAATGTTTAAAATTGTATATTAAATTAAATCTTAAATTAAATTAATAGAATTATAAATTAAACAAGATAAAGATTTTATGTGAATTAAGATAATTTAATTTTAAAAAATGAGCAATAACAAGTGTAAAATTGATAAATTATTAATTAAAATGTCAATTAATTATATAACAAAATTTGTAATATCTGAGAAAATTTTAAAAAATATATGAGTAAAGAACTTTAAAAATTATAAATAATAATGTCCAAGGTATGAAAAATAATTAAAATTAGTCAAAGCGATGGAAAAATCTTACGTACAAAGAACCGCACTTCAGTAACTATAAAGCTGATGGATTTTCATCATAAATCACTCATAAAAATTAAATCGAGCTTCTTAATTCTAATCAGAACGAATAGTGTTTAAGATTTTGATTATGATTATAATTTAAGTTTAAAATACGAATGTATAATTTGTAAAAGAGTATTGATTGATGTTTATAAATCAGAAACGTTTTACTTAAAATCTTTGACTTATCTGGACTCCAACATATAAGGTTTTTGTTGCAATTAAATCCCCCGAATAATTAAAATAATATTTTAAGCATAAATAATGATTATGTTAACATCAACAAAAAATCAACTCTAGCAAATAATATATAATTCTATTGTGAAAAAGATAAAAGTATAGGGTGTAACACCTAGGTTACCGGATAAGCCTCTTCATAAAAATGAAATAGGTGAATCAAAGATTTTGTGGCTTATGAGATTATTATGGATCACAAGGCTAGTAATGGCCGTGGATCTGCAGTTAAATGTAAATGGAATTGCAGGAATCTTCAGAATAATTGCAATAATAAATGATATATAACGGACAAGAAAATAATAATAAAATTCGCTTGAATATATATTCAAATTTGATCTTGAAATATTGGCATAATTATTTTATACTTGTAATATTGTGCGTGCAATGACTAGTGATACTCGCTTATAATCTATTTAAAGTTATTAAGTCTGTATTTTTTTTATTCATCGTGCGTTGTTTTTAGTAAAATTCTATGCTTAGTATCAAGTGTTGCTATTTTTGGTGCATGTTAGGGTTTTATATAGATATAAGAAATCAAATTAAAATTTTGATGTTATACGATTACAAATTAGACAGATGTAGACGATTTCCGTAATAATATTTGTGACGAAGGTCCCGATTTTATCTCCCAACAGAATCTGTTCCGCTCAGACACGTTGGAAGTGTTCGAACTCTCTATATTAATGATAATAATTTAAATATAAATAGTCAGGGTGATTATCGATCATCCTGAAAAAATATTATTAAAATATTAAAATATTATTCAATAAAATAATTCATTAAAATAAGCTTTTTTTAATAGAATAAATCAGATTTGTATACACTTAAGATATACAATTTGCCAGTGATGACTTTCGGATCATTCAATAAAAGGATTCAGATGTGCCAACTAGGTGCTAGACACCCCCGTGTTAATAAAAGAAAATGGGTGATAACGTAGGAACCTCAGAATTTTAGATCAACTACACTTCTATTAAGATGGCTTTGGGCGCATAATAGTTGCAAATAATTCTACTCATCATTAGTATTGATTTGAATAAAAAATAGTTTCTTCGACTAAATATTTCTGGAAATTTCGCTGCGTTAACAGATGCTTCGGCTTAATATATTTGAAGGTAATTTCTTTTTGTAAATGATAATATACAATAAAGCATTGTAAATTGTTTGGCAAATAGTTTAATAAATTAAATAAACGAAGAGCATGGAATAAGGTGCGAGTGAATTGAATTTTTTTGCGCTTATATAGTGATTTTGAAGGTCACATCTCTGTGTGTAATATTTTTGGTCTCATTTATTGCTAATTTTAGTAACTTTTAAGACGTCATGTCTAAATTTATCAACATATTAATTTTTTTGGTACTTAAGGTGCTAAATTTAAATTTTTGTTTGGGTTTGAATACCAGAAAGTTTTTTATTCGTAATAATTTATTCGACTTATGTCTGACTCCGAAGGGGCAGTAAAGAAATGATAAAAATAATTTAAATACAAATAAATGAGCCCAATAGATAAGAATACATAATTGATCTATAAATATCGAATTACAATAAATGATAAGAAATGCGATTTACAAATAACAAAGATCAATATTAATCAAGTAGCAAAAACACATAACCAGATAAATTATTTAAATTAATTAGTTAATCACTATTATTCTGTTGATATAATTTGTACGAATTTATTGTATTGGGTCTATAACTTAATAACCGGAATTTGACAAGAGATGTAAACACTTGTGTATGTGCTGTAGCAAATCATTAACATACACGTCATTTTGAAGCTCTATTCATAAGCTATCAAAATCAGTCAACATTGTT
>JBBMOY011436978.1:0-14592 GCA_037951405.1 Platydemus manokwari | reverse complement strand
TTTGATCCTTTCATTATCTGATACTAATAATGTTGGAGTATCCTTCATAATATCAAATATACAACATTAATCAATATTATACACGATTTATCTCACTTTTATTTTATCAGCTATATTCAATGATGAGAGAATCCTTTCTATAAAATCATTAACTTGTACAAATTTCGTTCTCAGACTGGATCTTCGTTCTTCTTGTCGTTTAAGAAATTCTCTGAGCAATGTTATTCGATTCATGATGTTAATAGCTTGTGCCATCCAATTATAAAATGATTTGTGAAATATTTTGATACGTTTTGATTTGCCAACATATTTAAGTTTAGCGGTTTGATAATAATTGAATTGACGAACACTGGAATGAGAACATTTCAATAATGGATACATCAATTCATATATCGATCCAGTTTCGATATTGCGCAATAATGATAATAATAATAATGATGACACAACATCGGCATTATAAATATATAACAATATTGATTAAAACTGGTTAAATGATATGGTGATGAAAGGCAAATATTGATTTGTCTTATATATCGATTGAGAAAGCATTGATGACAACAAATCATTATTTTTGATTATTAATCAATATCAGTATGATAATATTGGAAATTTTGTTATTGAAATGAGACACACACGCACACAACGCACGACACTGATGATTGGCTGCATGAATAGACAAGATTAACTCTTGTCAGGCATGTCGCGCACACATGATGCTCACAATTATTGATTCCATTATCAGTGATAGAACATTTTAATAATTCATATCTAATCAATTCAAATAGTCCAACAAAATTGATTTATGGGAGATGAAGAAATTAACAATTAATTTAATGAATTATTCGATTGATTTTATTGGTATGATTAATTAATATCGATTATCGGATTGAAATATGGAAAGGTGATGTTGATCAAGTTCTCATAAAAACAACACACTACTCAATGAAATATCAATACATTACAGGTGAGGACATCAAATGAAAATCAATTAAAAATCAATAAAAATCTCCTACTGGCGCTGCCAAATTTCCAATTTGTAGGCATCGTCAACGTTAATATTGTCGTCTGGCACTAATTTCACCTCATTGACGAGTTCTTCAGATAAATGTACCAAGAAATCGAGGGAATCGTTAAAGTCCCTTTCTTGAATATCGTCTGTATCAAATGCCTTTGAGGTAAATTTGACCATTTCTCGACGCTCGACAATTTTCGAATAATATTGTTCGCCACATTTTTCACCTTCTGAGGCCTTCTGTCTGAGCTGGTAAACACATAATCGATATCAGCTGGGCACAGCAATATGTCGACATCTACCTGATCTATTTCTGTTTTACATCTCACTAAGCTTTCCTGGTTGTCGAATCCGGCATCTGCTTTCGAGATGACTTTTTCTGTGATGTTCACCAAACATTCCGTCATCAAGCTCGTATCTCGAATGGTCTTCATTTGCCATGGTAACGCTTCATTCATTAATCGCAACTGATCTATCATAGCATGCTCTCTGTGTCATGGTAAATAATCAATATTGATATCACTATGGAAACAATAATATAAAGAAAATATCATCATGAATCAAACCGGTTTACAAAATCAAAATCATCATTAAAATAGAAATTATCAATAATATAATCAATAATGATCGATAATGCATATTCAATAATGACCATCAATAATAATAATTGGTTAAATTTCAGCCAATAAATCACATCGAACGGAACTCACATGAATGACGTCACCACAGCTTTGTAGCAATCAACCTGGCAATCGATATAATTCGTGGTATGACTGACCTGATAAATCGATTTCATCAACTTGTCTGAATATTTAATTGCTTCCTTCAAACTACGATATTTGGGCATGGGGGTCTCGCAATTACCTAAATTTATATCGATCAATGTCAATGCCTATCAATATCAATATCGATCAATATCAATATCGATCAATATCAATGCCGATCAATATCAATGCCGATCAATATCAATATCGATTATGTCTAAAGTTTCAGCTTAAGCAAGACTCACCGTTGAGTTCTCGAGTTACGAGATCGGTGGCTTTAAACTCCATCACCTTGGTAACCATCACCATGACAGTATCATCGGTGAGCTTATATTTCAGATGACCTTTAATTGGCAACGATTTCAAGCAATCTCCTGCAACACTCGACACAGGCTCCAAACGTTTGGATTTCGTGAGTAAAATGAATTCCTTTCGAGGCACCTTAATCAAAGTGGAAATCGTCTCGACAAGATTGCTGTAATTTCTGGCAAAACATGATCGATGAAATAACAAATAATAATTATTGCGATCAATAATGTTCATTACATGTTATCGAGATAGAGCATTTGGAGCTCGCCTGTTAGGCTGTTAAATATGAGGACGCGTTTTTTGGACAAGATTTTGTTACACTCGTCGAAGAAGCGATTGTAGGTGTTGTTGTCATCTCTGTCCATGAGTCCGCCAATGAGCTTGGAGACCATTTGGATCAGCATTCTGCATGACAATCATCATTCATTCATTCATTCACCAAACGGGAATCAATGGATGCCCCGCCCCCTTCCTGTTTAACACAATGCGATTGGCTGCCATTTACCCCCCCCTCCGCGCCCCCAGTGCCATTTACAATCGCAACTTACTTTGAAAGGCGACATTTATCCGGGAGCATTGAGGACCACGTGATATCATTTCTGTTTTCGCTATTCTGTCGACCTGAGATAATGCCCGGCTTCTTAGTCTCGTACATGTATTTCCTGAAACAAGGCTTGTCGTCAACACACAACATCCCACACAACATCGCCAATCAATTAGCCAATCAATCGAGCTTACAGTGTTTCCTTGGCGATATCTGACGATCTCGAATAATTGAAGGGGATGAATGGCAACTCGGTGACAACAGCGTGATACAAGGTCACCCCAATCGACCACAGATCCACATTGGCCTTGTGTTGCATCTTGATGTTTTCCAAATATCGGATGTACATGTCAGGGTGCTGCACGGTGAGCCGTCAATAATTGCCCTGCTCAATTAATCAATACCAACCAAATACTCCTCTGTGCCCACAAGCGATGGAAATGTTTGATCATCATCGACACGTTTGGCAGTGCCCATGTCACCAAGTTTGATATGAAAATAGCCCATGTCATCCTCGTGCACCATCATGTTACCTGGCTTAATGTCGCGATGCACGAGAACTTTGCTCCGTAGATACGAGATACCGTTATCTGAACAAATCGATATTTTATTTCTCTGATACATCGATATGGCCAGTAGACCGATTTGTAGACCAATTCATAGCAACGGCATACAGACGATCAATATCAG
The DNA here is from genome assembly GCA_037951405.1 of Platydemus manokwari. NCBI lineage: Eukaryota > Metazoa > Platyhelminthes > Tricladida > Geoplanidae > Platydemus > Platydemus manokwari. Next base: position 11,273 of record JBBMOY011436978.1, on the reverse strand, counting down.
AACACAATATACAGTCACATCTTCATGACAACCACAAACATCAGCCAGAACTTACTCAAGCATTCGAGCATCTTCAGGAGCATATTGTCACACAGTCCCTGATGCATCTCAATGAATTCGTATAGAGAACCTTTGTTGCAATATTCCATAATAATAACTTGCTCGTAACCCGAGAACTGTCAATAAAAACGATTTATTAATCTCCATCAACAAGACCAGCTTTATAAATCACCTTTATCCAACTGTCATAATATTTAACAATATTGGAATGGTTCAGATCTTTTAAGATCGATATTTCCTTTTTAAGAGGATACTTCGAGCATTTCATGGCACAATGAGTGGCATCATCCTGGTTTAAATGACAAATTTAATATCAAAATCAACTTTACTTACAGTCTTTATTCCAAGAAAAACGTCCGCCGTAGCACCTTTTCCGAGACATTTATTAAAATCTATAATGTATTTATTTCTTGCTGCCATAATTCTGACAAAACTTTAAATAGATTTTACAAAACAAGCGGATGTAAAAATTATTTTGAATTTTAATTTTAAAGAAACGCGTTAAAATCAGGAGGCAAATAGCTTATTATAATGATTAATAATTTAAAAGTTTAACTTTATTTTGTTTTCAGTTAATCTTGTTTTGAATTTTATTTTAATTTTCAAACTTTAAAAATGAAATGAAATTTGAATTTAAGTATGAAATTGAAAAATGAAAAGTACAAGTTGGGTTCAAAAATTCATGTATTATTACTAATAAATCTATTAATTCATTAATTCTGTTATCAATAAAGCTTTGATCGACAGTACAAGCATGTTTATTTATTTCAAATGCTAATGAAACCTAAGAATTTTTTAGAATATTTATAAAGCTCTTTTCTTAGGTTGGGTATAGACTACAGACGAAATAATAATAACAAAATTCTTTAAAATTTCCCATAATTTGTCCAAATAAAAAATGATGATGATTAGCATAAAATTACCTGTAAAAATTTCCGGGAGTAATTCTTTGGAATTTCACATTCAGAATACTATGAAATGGACAAAGCATGTGGTTATGAACCAGAAACCATTTGCAGAAGATTGCCCATCTATTTAACTCGGATAGCTATAAATACTGATAATCAAGTACCTGAATTGAAACTATGTTCTAAATTAGTTACAGCATTAGGAAAAAGCTGATGTCAGAAGGCTATGCAAGCACCAAGCAGTACAAAAGGAAAACGTATGTACATATGCCTAAAGATTTATTTAAACGACAGAAGGAGTATATGAGCCAAAAGGGGTATGGTTCACAGAAAAAGACGACAGACAGGCAGATTATAGTACAGGTTGAGTAAAGCACTAAGAGTACCATTATTAAATAAAAAAAATTATTTTATTGATTATGGTTATCGTTATCATATTCGTTTGGTTATGGTTGTGGTTGATCAATATTAGCTTTAGTTTTAACCACTAGTTTTAGAAGACTATAATAACGGGTATTGAATAATATACTGAATTAATCTAAAGGTTCCTGAAGCTAATTTATCTATTACGAATTTGATAATAATTATTTAAGCTCACAATGAAAGAAATACGCTTGGTAAAATCTAAATTTATAATATATATTAATAATTATAATCTCACAGCTATTATAATATATAAATTTATGTGTATCTGAAACTCTAAGTCACTCACAAGACAATATAGACTTTTAAAATTTATTTAAAAAATCAAAATGATAAAAATGAAAAAACAACGAAACAAAATTCACAATATTCAGAGAGTCAGGAAAGTGAGTAGCTGGTAGTCCGACGCGTACAAAGTTGAGGTCAATACAAAGAAGCGTTCATTGTTGCAAAAGTTATTATTATTATAGTTAGATAAAAAATGAGATTTGTTTAAATATTAGAAAAAACTAACGGTGTAATTTTGAAAGATAATAAAACATTGATGGAAACGAGTTGTCTTTTTACTTAAGCTATTTTCAGTCAAATATTTTCTGATAACGAGGTCCTCAATACCCACTATTGAAGTGCCCTAAGAATCAGTGAGCAAATTTAAAGCTAGCAAATCAATACAATTTCATAACACAAAAACTTAAACCAAACTGAAGAACTCAGTCAATAAAATAAATAAATAAAAGCCATAAAAAATAAATTGAATAGATATAACTAAATGAGAAATGAGGTAGTGTTCCACAAGAAACGTTAATTGATTTAATAAATAATTATTCAATAACCTCCAATTTATATTTCAATCGATTATTGTTCCAAAACAAATAATCAAGTATATAAACAGCACGATAGTACAATAAAATCAATAAACAAACCACCTAATGAGACTAAAATAATTTATTTTTTGATATAACTCAAATTTTGGCTTGGCATTTAAAAATTTGCTCTAATTTCCTTGAGAGAGAAGCTATTTTATTGATTGTTTCACAACTAGAATTATTCAGTTATAACACATTTTTTAAACTCAAGAATGGTTTGCTTCCAATCGTTAGTAAATCGTTAAAATTTTGCGAGTGATTTTTCTAGTTGCTGTTGTGTACTTATAAGGTTTTGGCTACTTTGTATCTTAATAACCATTGGTATTTGGGGCAGCATTATTCATAATTTGATATCGATTTTCTTTCTTACATTAAATCATTTTCATACATTGTACCGTTATTGATTATTTATATTTATTTTCTCATTTTTTTACTAATTAATGCTCAGAAGATTTATATTTTAAAATGTAATCCCTCAAATAAATAAATATTTAATTTCGCGCATTTATAAAGATAAAAATGATGAAATCTGCACAAATATTTAATAATATATAATCACTTTATAAATAATCACTTTATAAATCAATAAATGATCAAATATTAAGCCTGAAACGCCATCATTATCAGATTGTGAAAAATCAAATATAAGATAAAGTAGCCAGATAATTGGGGTGATTTGGAATATTAGATTGAGACTTGGATTGAGTATTCTTGTTTTCTACAAATAGACATCCATTATTGATGCTCTTTATCTTATGCAGAATTCATAAAACTGCTTTTTATCAATTTTGCGCTCTTTGATTTTCCTTTAGCTTTCCCCACTTTTTCTTTAATTTATTCCACTGTTTCGAATTTTCTTAAGCTTTTGTTTCCCGATTAAAACAATTAAATCAAATTGTAAACTACAATCAATATATAAATCAATATTTCAGTATTAATGTTTATTTAATCGATCTATCAATATCCAGAAATGGTTTTTGAATAAACATGTTATCATTCAAAACATTATTAGATAATATTGATTTACAATCGATAGAAAGAAATCAATATAAACGAATGTTTTTATTCAATTTTCATTCTCATTTCTCGACGAATATATACGATTTCCCAAGCCAAAATAACAAATATTATTTTGTTATTATGTAATCAACAAATAATCCAATCAATTAATTAAACAAGTTTTGTTTTTGTTTGACATGTCATTGGTTGTTTGACAACATCTGAATGTCATTGGTTGTTTGACAACATCTGAATGTCATTGGTTGTTTGACAACATCTGAATGTCATTGATGAATGGTTTTAATAGGATTTCAAAATCAAATACAAATCACAAAGCTAACCAATAATTTATTCTAATTTCATGTCTGCAAGGTTCCTGCAGAACTCTGTCTAACAAATGGATTTAATCAACTAGCTAGCACATCAAGCCAACACATTTTTAAGACATTTATATCTTGAAAAATATTTTCGTCAGTGTGCGTCCACTTTAATTCCTTTTCGCTACAAATTAAATATCTGATTCTCCTATAAAAATACTTAATCGATTATATCAACACAACGGAAACATGTATATCCCATGCACTAATAGAATATTGATTTATTTTTCTTATCATTTTTCTGCCGGTAATCATTAATAATTCGTGATTCAATAGGAGATAAATTTTATATTATTATTAAAATCGATAAAACAAAAAGTTTTGTTTGATGCATGCCGCATAAATTGTTGAAGAGATGACAAATTATGAAATCATATTCGGATAAAAAATTATAGATTGAAGATGATTATGCAATCACAAAAGGTTATCGTATAATTTGTTACATCAACACATCTGTTTAACATGACAATTTTATGAAAATATAATTTGCCTACTGAGACCTGCAGGAAATATTCTTGTTGCTGCCTCTTGAGATCTTATCAATTATAAAGTTATCTTATGACTGTTCAAAATTTTGGATCTCAAAATAAATAATTAAGAAGACTACAAATTGTACTCATTCTCCAGATTGTTTAAAACTCTTCTGCACCGCATGTACCGGCTGAAATTAAGACGCCCACAAATTGATTGACTCATTAACTCTGATTTTTCTAAATGCTTAATACCAGGAATCAGGAATTTCTCCAATATATTTTTGTTATTTCTTCTCAAATAAATTGACAACTTTGAACTTGCATAGAAGAGATAAGTGTTTATTTATTGAGAATAAGTTGGAGTACTCATGATGAGAACTAATGACATCCAATCCTAGTCAAAAAGAAGTCAATAAAAGAATTGATATTTCAGGTAGCTCGATTCTTCTCTAATTTATTTATCAATCAAATAAGCGCAAATGATCCCCTTTCAGAAAAGTTAATTATTTCCATCTTCATAAATTTTTTGGTATTTTTCTGGTATTCTTGAATATTATTTCTTGCGTGAAAATCTTGTATTTAAAATTCTGATACCGATAGTGAGCATTTATATTTTTACAAGATTTTTTGTAATTGACCAACACACTTCTTGGAATCGCCATGCCATATTGTATTTAATCTGTGAATGATGTTCTAACTTGCCTGGTTTTCATTTGAAATTAGGTGACATTGTAAGTTTAGAATTGTCTTTTATGATTTCTTGGGTTTTTCTTGAAAATTTACCATTTATTCGATCGGATACGTTTGATATTCGCGTAATAAATATTAAAAAAAATGAGTTTCATTATAAATAACAATCCAAGAAGGTTGATGCCTAAATTAAATTAGCCAATCAGAATCGAGTTTAATATTCCAAAGTCTATAATTATTATATTTTCCCTCACAAATAATTAAAAAATCTGCTAAAGGAATGAGCAATTCTTAGAAGCAATAAATTTTGCAGCATTACTGTTGTCAGGGTAGAGCTCATCATTCAAACATATATCTGCTGATAAAACAATCCGGGCTGTACTGAAAATTGAGTTGCGATTTTGATTGATAAAGGCAACTTGGGGAGACAAAAGACCTCCAAAAATAATTGAAAATAACACTGAAAAATTATTAAATAATAATTAATATATTAATTATACATAATGTTTATATATAACTGCAATATAAACATTGATAATTATTTATACGAGATAGATAATTGATACTGGATGATGCATAATTCTTTTATCATGTTATCGTCAGTCCCGAAATGGCTAAAAACTTGATTATTCCCATTAATTATTTATTACTGCCATTATCATATACATATGTTACGTTCGGGCGTTATTGATTTTATTGTTTTATTAAATTGAACCCTATTCTTTATCACTATTGGCCAAAACCCCAGCATATATGATTTGCGGAATAATTTTTATTTCATTTCGTTTTTATCAAAAACTCTTAAAATCGATATCAGCTACATAAAAATCGATCCCAAACGCTCATATATAAAACTAAAAATTATTAAATTCAATAGAAAATGTTCTCTGCGTTTGGAGAGCGCCCAGGAGTCAATTTTAATGATATCATTTATAGAAACATTAACTGATGTGGGATTTAAAAAATCTGCCAATCGTTGACGAGATTGATAAATCAATTCCAATTCTCGAATGAATAAAAATGTAATTTCCTTGTCTTTTGTGTAATGCCTTGTACAGATTCTCAGCCAATATTGATTGGATTATGTACGTATTTTATAAGAATGTGATTCTCCTCTCATTAATATGGCTAAGAAATCATCCAATCACCAAAACCATGGAATATTTTATATCGAATCAAAATCCAATGAGACTTACAAAACAAAAGCTATTAAAATATCATCGTGTCTTAGCCAGATCGAGCACCAATCTTATTCGATAAATAGAATGGACTGAACGTTGACTAAATCAGAGAATTAAATAAGACACTTTACCGATCGATAAATTATTTATCAAAGCAAATTTTCAAAATATTTCAGCTAACTGATAAACACTGTCTTTGAGATGCTTGAAGAATTATTTACATTTTGATTTAGATTTTTTTTGGCAATGTTCCTTCTCAGATGGCATTAACTAATACTAACAGTGGAATAATCTAAAATTATATGGATCACCTGGTAATGAAGATGTCAATGTAAAAATCAAGGCAATTATTTACAAGGGAGTCCGTTGATTGAGTTTAAATTTTTTTTGCTTGGTCTGATTTTCAGTAAATTATGGTAACGATTAAATTTATCTCGACTTCACAAAGCTTTATTCGCTGAGATGAAATTTCAAAAAAAATTTAATTAAAAACTTGTGAGATTGGAAAAGATGGAGCAAGAGTGAATCGTTATTGATAATTAACTTGTCATTACTCTGAAGTTTACATTCAAGGAGGAGTCAAACATTTATTTCCAATATATTTGACAGTACACAGGAAGTATCAAACATCAAATTTTATTGATTTACCCTTTATGAATCAATGTGATACCCTTACCGGACATTTATGGCTATACAAAATAATCAAAATATCACAAGGACACGATAAGTTCATTTGTATAATATTGATTTTAACAATTTTTACAATGCGCCAACATATTTTTTCAAAAATATGCCGCCATATTGAATAAGGATTGATAATGAAATAGGTTCAAAGGAATGAAAATTTGTTAATATTGTGAGTTGTAAGAGGGAGGGTCATGGTTTAATCATTCAACCTTATGGTGCCAGTATGACACATACAAGGAAGCCTTCGATATTATAGAGTTTTTTAAAAATCAATATGAAATAGCACATTTGAAATAAATTTATTTTGAATTTCCTTTCGTTCTTTCTAAATAATAACAGCGAATAATTTAAAATCAATATTATTAGAAATCTCAAGCATTTCAAAGATTCGAAATCATTTCTAATAATAAAATGGCATTAAAATCGCTTTGAAAAGTTGAGGAGTTCCATAAAACTGAACTTAGACCAATCATTTGAGAACATTTTTAAAATTATTGAAAGATAAAATATCAAATCAATAAAATGGTTATCAATAATTATCAAGTACAAATAATAAAAAAAATAGTATTTATTGAATTTATAATTGATTTGTTTTAACAGACTTTTTCAATAATTCACGGTCTTTGTAATTAGAACTGAATTTTAAAATTAACAGCAAATAGTCTTTTTAATGAGATCCAAAAATAAAGAAATTGTAATACTGTTGCCGAATTGTGACGAGGTACCTGCAGGAAAAGTTGTATTTATCGAATATTTCGCATATGTAACAGCTTATCTGTGTAGACAAAGGACGAGACGAAATTGCTGAACTTAGTCGCTGCCGAATATGGGCTCGAAGGAGATATTTCGTTTTTTCACGTGCAGAAGCAAAAAGTTCATTCATATTTTCTTAATCGTTTTTTTACATAAATTTCGTTTGATTTCCAGAACAAGTATTTATTGAAGCTTGTTTTTATTCCCTTGAGTGTTGGAGATCTTCATTCTGTCAATGCAAAGTTGTTCTAAATTGAGCTACTTGGTTTGTAATTGCTATTTGGTTTAGGAAGTTCGTGCTGTTCGAGTTGATTAGAAATGAAATAAACTGTGTTTTACGCATTGATGATGATCTTAACAAACGAGCCTCGGCTATTCTAGATCTTGTGAACAATGACGGTAAGGGTTTTTTGTGATCAATAGTATAATAAGGCTGGTCATAAAATGGGATTCATCGAAACCTTGTTGCAGGGTGGTGTAAAGATCCAGCAAGTTCAAAAACCCTGAGTTGAAAAACCAGGTTAAAAAAAATCAATTTAGCATAATCTTGTACAAACATTAGTATTTTCTAATTTTAACAAGCTTTTGCAGCACTTTCTAGTTTAGTATTTCCTTTTTTATCTCTGGCGTTATTATTGGATTTTATTTTGTTGGTCTCTGATTTGGTAAGATTTGATGCAAGGTCAGTGAAAACTGTTATTGAGTTTGTGCTGCGAAATATTTTATTATTATCACTATTATTGAAATATTTTATCGATTTTCGTTATATTCTGTAGTCGGCATTTTATCTATATTTTTTATCAGTTATTAAGCTGACCTTTAGTTTTGCACCAAAACGTAGACCCTTCATATTTCATTAGAAAAACCTTGATTAAATTGTTTATTCCGATTTAGATATTCGATTATCCTTGTGATTTGGCTTTTATTTAGATCCGAACTCGAAGGAAACGATTCGTGCAAAATTGAGTGCTATATTGGATGCGACTGGGGAATTAGAGCACATTTTGGATCAATTATTAACTGATATCCAGTTTAATTCATTCAAATACACAGTGCTGGTAAGATTATGAGCTTATCGAAACTAATATGAAGATTTATGTTATCAAATCTGATTTTGTGTTGTCGAAATGTGAGAATGATATTTGTGTGCGTGGTAAATGTACGAGATTGTGCCTGTGTGTTGGTGTAATGAAATTGTCTCCAAAACTGGGTGAGAGCATTGAGCTGGAAAATATTATCCTTCCTTTTGCAAATGTTTACATTGGCCTTCTATTCGGTGTGTGTGTGTGCTCGCCATAATTTACGTATTGAATAGGTTAGCACTTAATTTATAGACATCAACCTGCTTGTAAATGTCGATCAGTTACAGTTGTATGTATGTGTGTGTGTGTGGTGCTGTAACGTGATAATAATAATAGCATATATTATCTATAGATGCCATAGCTGGTAGAATATTCCATCACATAATTCTATACATTATTAACACAGATCAATTATTTTCGGATTCAAATATTGGTGTAAAAAACAATTTTTCATTTCCAAAATAAGTGCTCCGAGGTGGAGGATGTCAGTGAAAATTATGAATTGATGAATGTTTGTGGTTTGAATCATTGTTATGATAGTTGATAATGAATGTTTTGGAAGATCAATCCATCATTTACATCACAAGCTACTGATCTAATAGCCATCAATATATTGTTACCATGGTTACATTATCCAATATTTCATCTAAAATATTTTCTAATCTAAAATTGAAATGAATTGATAAAGATTTGATATAAAGTCGACTTGTGATCGATGGTGATGGCATAGATAATCGATATTCATACTCAAGTGTTGATTGTGTAGATAATAGATGTGTTGTAAGGAGATATACGCCCAGTGTTGATCTCTTGTTTATAATTGTGTGGAGAAGTTTTAAGATATTTTATAATTGTAGAAGTTGATCAGTAGGTGTTCCTAGCATATGATGTTCCTCATCATTATAAGAGCACATCAATATATAAGGGGGATATTATGAGCTAGGAATAAAACATCTAATTATATATAGATATATGATTAGAATCATAAAATAATGACAAGTATGACAATATAATCTGATGCGATAAAATAGGGAATCATCTTTCTTATTAAACCGGAACATGGAATGAAGAAGGATTGAGAATTCTTCATACTGGGAGAATTTGAAATTATATGAGCAAGTGTGCAGACATATATGTTTAACCAACAAATGTTCGACAAATTGTCATTGGATCTTCTCCTTATTTTTTTCTATTTTATAAGCGATATTTTATAACTACTGATATGATCACATATATATTTATATATCAATGAAAATAGAAATATATTTTAATAAATAATATCAAAACAATAAACTTTTCAAATCAATGAAGAGTCCTGTTGTATCATTTCAGATATCGATTTGGGAATAAATTGAGTTGATATATTTTATCCACCAATTATCATGCCACCAATTATCATGCCACCAATTGTCATTCCAAACATTCATTATTCTGGTTTCATTTTCATAAATATTCTTCAATATCTGATGAAATCTTTCTTATTCGGTGTTTATTAATTTCTCGAGCTATAATCTCTCGAATAAAACATTGTTTGGAAATTATTGATTGTGTTTTACATGTCAGATTTCAGGTTTTCCTAACATTTACGACATTAATTGTCCGTGTGCTCAAAGTTTACGAATTGTTAAACCGATTTTTTGTTAAAAATTGTCGACTCTTTAAGACAATGAATGACCAAGACGTTCATTACTCGCTTGCATGAAATTTACAAGCACACTACTCGATATGTAGGTCATAAGGATTCCACAAAATGGCAGGTGAATTAAAGAGGAGCAGTTAATATTTATTTATTACGTATTTTATTATATTCGCTAACGTAATCTATTAAATAATGTCGCACCCTTTAAATGTTTTCAAATCTAGCTAGGTGGTTTAAATAACACCCCGACTGAGGCCTTAATACTCGATTTAATTGTTAACTCCCATAAAGTTTTTGATGTGCACAACTAATTTTCTTTCATTGTTAATTTTATTTCTGAATTTCACTGAAACTGGATCTTGTATTGATACTATTTATAGAAAACCAATCCGATAAGATTTAGTAAAATCAATTTGATTTAAGAGTTTTTCAAAAATTATTAATCTTATCGAATGATGTTAAGGAAATGAGTGCTAAAATAAAATTTGTAATATATCGAGTGTATTGCAAAAATTTATGTAGTTGGAATACGAATCATAATGGATCAAATTGCATTTTATTGAAAATTACTGAAGACCTCTTTTTAATATTAAAACCACATTGAGACATACTTTAATTCTTTACAATTATGGGTACTTGTTTTTTAATTCACCCGAATTATTTAATGATGAATTTATTATTGATTAATAAATGTATATTCTTTTTATTTTTAGCATAAATAAAAACTATTAAAACTATATTTCAAAAACTATATTTACACAATAATTATCGCCATTTAAGCTGGTGGCCAATAACGCACAATGTCAGCGAGGATCGCATCAAACACATCCAGTTGTTGAACTTTGGTACGTGTACGCCACATGTATTCACACATATACGAATCCAACATGCTTCTGTGTGTGCCATTGTGTCGTTTGTTCCGTTCTTTCGCTGCCTTCCATGAACGTTCAATTCGTTGAGTGTTAGCTCCAGTGTTAGGATCAACAAAATTAAGAGAATGATTCACCGTTTGGTGATTGAATCCGCCCCCAGTAATACCAACGATTCCATTATAGGCGCGCCACTGATCGGACATAATAGTAGTTCCTGGCAATATGTGCGTTGATATTATCGGAAGAAGTGTGGCCGCCGTTCT
>JBBMOY011435867.1:0-14593 GCA_037951405.1 Platydemus manokwari | reverse complement strand
ACTCTGGTGAATTGGGATGTGAAGAACTTCCGCCTGTTGTAACCAATGTACAAGCTGTTTGGCAAGACTGGATGTTTAGCTTAACTGGGAAAGTTGTCCGTGCCAATGGTAAGATCCCAGATAAGTTTGAAATCGGTAAAGCAACAAACCTGAAAGGCATTGCGCAAGCAACACCAATTCATCAACATTACCACAGTTACGGTGGTTATTTCATTGCTGACTTCCTGGCTGAAGATGCCGAGCTGATTGCCAATGTAGGGCTGACCGTCACGGGATCAACCGGTAAAGCACAGACCGAAATCACGTATGACTCAGAGTTACCTGCAATTCGTAACGTTGACACTAAAGTTGTTAGTCTTGCATTAAAGGGCAAAGTTCTTAATGTGGCTTTGGATGTCCGTTACACGTTATCAGGAAAACGTCCTCTTCAGTTTGAGCTGAAATCACCTTTGACGACTGGGACCAATTTACCATCGGGCATTCCTGAGTTAATCGAACCAAGTTATGATCCAGCATCTGGTATCTATGAATTTGGTATCCGTGTCAACACGGTAGCAGAAGGTAAGCTCGATTATGAACTTTCTACTAAAGCTCTGCCTGATAATAATCCTGAGTCAACTCACTCTTTATCTCTTAGTTACACTCACCAAGCTGATTATTCAGTAGAGTTGCTTAATGTGATCATTAATGGCAACCACTTGATTGGACATTTCAAAGCCAGTCAAAAAGGTGTTAAAGACTACCAGTTGAAATACTTCGATCAGGGTAGAGCAGATCTGGCTTTAGGTGTTAAAGGGAATACCCGTCCTAAGGTTACATACTTGCCTAATAAAGATGAGTTCCAGGTAGAGTGGGAAATCGATGATTACCCTACCAACACCACTCGTTACGATATTCGTGGGCACTTTGTTTTTGATGGTAAGAAAGTTCCATACATCATCAAACGTGTTGTGAACCCAGTAACGATTTGGAGTGAATCAATTAACCGTATTGATGGATTGCATTCCGGTTATAAGTTCCTGGTACTGTCTAAAGACAAAGTGGTTGATGTGGATTGTTCTGGTCTTCAGGTGTTGGTAAATAAACATCCTTCAGGACTGACACTCGCGCAACACACCAATGAAGATCCAGGTATCGTATCTGGTCACTTCCCATTAGTAGCGCCAGAAGAAGCTTCAGTTGATCTTGTTGTGCTGGGCACGGTAAACATTGTGACCGATGTTATTCGTAGACTTCCAGTTCGTATCGAAGGAACCGATTTCATTCCATTGCCAGAAGAAGGTGATGAGCTTGATCTGACAGTAGAAAGTCATACCCATAATAACGGGATCGATACTGTATTGTTATCTCCTCGTTTCCTGGATGATTCCATTCCGGCCAATGTACGCGTTGTTTCTAATTCCTTGATGTTGAACGGCAAACCGCTGAATAATTACAAAGACGTTTGGAGTAAAGGCGTTCTTGTTATTAAGGCAGCTTGCTCAGCTACTGGATTCAAAGAGACTCATGTTATCACAGGTAAACTGGAATTACCTGGTTATCGTACAGAACGTCAATATGACTTCTCCACCACGTTGGAGATTGGATCTGATTACTTTCCGGTTGAACCTGTCATTAAGGATACCGTTTATCTCAACAAAAACTTAGTCACTAATATTTCCGTTCGTTTGAAGAATGGCGATGTTCCTGATAAAGTTGAAGTGATCGATGAACTACTAGGTCCTGGGTTGAGTAAGTCTTCTTCCATTTATAATTCCAAAGATGGGATTATCACATTAACTAATAAATGTGTGGAACCTGGATTAGTCGGTACGAATTACAAAATCATGCCGGTCCTTTCTATAACCAAAGGTGAGGAAGTGGTCACTGAAATGGTGGTCGTTAAACATTTTGAGCCAGCTCCCTTGAACATCAAAGCTGTTTATATCGGCTATGAAACTAAAGGAACGAAGATTCAGATCACACATCTCATCGATTCTAACCGAGCTTATCCAAAATCATTAACCCCAACTACAAAGGTTGATGGATTTAAGTATGATCCGGTTCAGGGTAAGATTACTTATCTGGTTCCTTTTGTGGATGTTGACCGTCCTTCTACTTTCGCTGAAACATTCGAATGTGAGATGGAAGGAACACTGGAAACCTTAAAGGTTAACACAGGACCTCGCTGGCGTGCTCCTAAGGCTGCAGCGACATATCTTAACCATTACTTCAAAGATGGTCAGTTAATCTATCAGTGGATCTTCCGTGACGCTTCTGATGGTATTCCTAAAACTATTCGCATTGATGATTATTGGAAACATAATGTCAATATCGTTGCTCGTGAAATAGCTTTGGATTATGACCACACAACTGGTATTGGTCAGGTTACTGTGAAAGCGGATTACGCTCCTGGCAAAGATTATTTTGCAGATGCTAAGTTCCGTTTCCCTACTCCTGATGTAAACTATTATCCGCTTGTGATTAAAGCTTAATAAAAAAGAGAACCTGGGGAAACCTGGGTTCTCTTTATAATCACTAGAGTTTGGAATCCTTTGATTGACCAATAAACCTTTAGAATCTAATAATACAATTGAGGAACCTGCTAATGGCAGAAATGATTAAGATTAACAAAAAGGTTATTAATGACCCGCTTTATACTCCTGTGGATCGTTTCCTAAAGGAGCGTATTGCTAAACTGGAAATTGAAGGTCCTGAAGATGAACTTCAATTAGCCAGGGAACGTTACACCAGTCTGATTGCTGGGGACCTCATTATTGAGAACCCTGTTGCATTCCCAGACGGAATTACCCGCGTGTGTTTTACTGCGCGCAAAACCGGTTTTGCACGTGTTGACGTCGACATCAAGCGTGTTGGTATTAAAGATATTCTCGATGACTTTGCTGTTCCGTTTATCGAGATTCAAGATCTGGAAAACCTGAAGACCTATGTTAAAACCAATCCAACCGAATCAGCTTTGCTGTGGTGTGTTTGGTTAAATAACTGGGGCGTGTTGCTATCTCAAGAAGCGGCTAAGACCATTGATGGTCCAATGAACGCATGGGGTAACTTGTTCTTTAATGAGTACACGATGACTCGTGAGTCGTTGACTTCTATCGATTACGATACTCTTGTATCAGGTAACTTACATCTGTCCGATGCTTCATTCGGAGCAGGTGATTATCCTGTTTTCATCTAGGAGTTAGTTCTCGAAGAAGCGAACCTCCCAGAGATCACTTCTAACCTACCCGAAAGTATTACAACTCAACGTGGTAAAGATTTCACTATTCCGAACACCTATTGGTTTAACGGAACAACCGATATCACCCATGTTGCAACTGTAGAACTTTCCACAGAGTCTGGTTACACCATTCCTGTACGTTCTGCTGATGGTAACTTCATTGAAGGTGAAACCATCTTTGGTTCTGATAACGTAGAAGTAACGGATGAGATTCTTGTTCGTGTTACTTATATGTGGAACGGTCGTCCGGTTAAGAAAACCTTTAAGATCATTGTGAAGATCGAAAAGGACACTGAGTACGATTTGAGCTTTGTGGTTACACCACCTACGCTGACCGTACCAAGTGGTTCGCCAGTTGAATTTAAGATTGCTGCTTTCTATAAAGATACGCAGGTTAAAATCAATATCCCGGCTAACGAGTTAACCGCGGATCCTTCTTTTGGTCGTTTGACTTACCAAGGTTTTGATACCGACGGTATGACGATGATTTATACCGGTACGTTGTCTACATCGTTCAAACCGGAAGAAGAACAGAAAGGTGCTTTGTATTCTGCGGATATGCGTTACTCTTCTGGTAACATCGTAGAAGAAGCAAAGGTATATGTTAACGTTCACTTGATCCGTGCAACTGCTGGTCCTCAGTTTACCATTAAAGGGTTAACCAGTAACGTCATCGGTTATAAGGGTGACACTGGTGAGATTGAAGTCAGTGCCTTCTATGGCGATGAACCAATCCCTGCAACCGACTTGGGTATTCGTCCTGGTGTTGTTGGTGAAGATGAATTAATCGAGCTGACTGGTGTGACAGCAACAGGTATTACTTACGTCCTTCTTAAGGATTCCGGTAAGCCTGGTCAGTCCATTGCTGATAGTTTTGTTCAAGCTTTCCGTTGGATCGCCCCAACAGGTGTACGTTATACCCAGAACCGCACCATTAGCGTAACGGTACGTAAGAAGTCAGTTTGGACTTTGACTCCGCGTTATCCCCAGCCGTTAGAAGTTGGACGTTACTCTACAGGTTACGTTCCATGTATTCTGACTGTGAACGGGGAAGATGTCACTAACCGCATCAGTGGATTTAGCTTTAACGATCCAGAGAACATGATTACCCGTATCAACGGTTCTCCTCTTTCTTGGATTGTGAGTGAAGTTCCTGGTGATGGTGAGCCTGATCGTGATATGTCAATGAAGTTTACCTTCCGTTATTTGATTGACGGCGTATGGGAAGACTTTGAGTACGATCAGCAATTCCACATCAAAGCGTACAAGAAACCTGTTGATCCAGAACCACCAGTAAACAGTAAAGTTGTTGCCGTTCCTACATCAGTAATGATCAGTGGGATGAACAACGAAACAGGTCAGTTTGATTTCCGTGTGTTTAACGAAGGTGTGGATATTACCAAGGATGCTATTATTCTGGAAGACCGCACTGTTGTTCCTGAGCACATTGAGTACTTAGAACACGAGTACGTTGAAGAAGAAAACGTTATTCGTTATAAGTACAACAAACTGGAGCCGACTAACGCTACTGGACAGATCTATATCGTTCGTCCTGGTGTTGTTGGGGAACCAACAAACGAAGACACAGCGATGTTGACAGTCAACACCAACGTCACCCAGTCTCGTATTCTGCAGCTGAAGTCTTATAGCACAGATACTCAGATTGACGTTGATGGTCCGGCTAAAGAAGTTTTGATTAATCTGACTTTCGCAGGTCAGCCAATCACGCTGGAAGATCCTCAATTAACGATTGAGTTTGAACCAACCGATAAGCACGATTTCGTTATCTCCGAAACCAAACCTACTGGGTTCATGGTTAAGAATAGCATTTGGCGTTATATCGGTACCAACATCACTGAAACGATGACGGTTAAGTTCAGCTACTCTGATCCGTTAGATCCATTAGCAATTACCAGAGCAAGTGTACGTATTCCTGTTACCACGAAATATCCTCCGATGCGTTTAGAAGTTGAGAACACTGATGTGATCAACACAGCCATCTGGGAAACAGGTCAGCTTCCATTTAAACTGTTTGCAGGCGAGAAGGAATGGACCAATGCGATTACTCGTATCTACTCCGATCCCGGTCAAGCATACATCAGCTTTAACAAGCTGAATTGGGAAGTTGTATGGGCTGATAAAGAAGAATTGACGCTTCCGCTTGAATTGGTTATCGAATGGACCGTAGGTGAAACTAAGAACCAAGAGTTCCGTCAAGACGTTACTTATCACTTAGGTGCTTGGGATCAAATCACCTTTAAAGGTGTATGGTCTCCAACAGAAATCACTCAGGACTCCCGTACCAATGGGCGTATTGTTGCTACCTTTACGTATAAGAACTTACCGGCTACTGCCGATGTTGTTCTGAACAAAGAGTTGAGCACTATTCCTGAAACGATGATTCTGGGTGTGGGTTCTCAGGTTGAAGGTGAAGGGTTAGTTGTTTGTTATGAAACGACCAAATGTGGTATTCATGACATGACGCTGGCTTACGTTCATAAGTCTGGTGCAACTATTCGTGCGGTTATCCCTACTGATATTGCATGGCCTCGTGAACTGAACCTGATTAATGTTGGTAGCAACATTCGTGGGTACTGGAAAGACAAAGTTCAGTTTGCTCTGGAATATAACTTTGCTGGTATTCCTATCGCACTGTCCGATCCAAACATGACCATCACTGCTACCTCTGGTACAGGCGATCCGGTTAAGTTAGTTGAGCTTGGCGATAAGACCATGACCTTTGAATTGGTCAAAGGTGGCGAGCAAGGGACAAGTTACGATTACACTGTTCGTATTAATGTTAGTTATGTTGATGCTGACGGTAAGACTTGGACTGATACGCATACTGTTCCAGCAACTATTCGTGTTCCTTCTGTCGCTGTTGGGAGTAATCCTGTTTACGGCGTGAAGGTTTGGGACCGTGGTGAATTTCGTGTATCCTTACGTGATGAGCGTGGACAGAATGTTCCGATCGATGGTATTACGCCATTAGGGACTAACCCATACGTTTCATTCGTAGCCCCATCGAACTGGTATGTTATCGACGGTAATACGTCTCGTCCTGTCACAACGCAAGTCATGTTGATGCTCGCATATCAGATGGGTGGTAACAACTACACTATCGATGTGGAAACCGAGTTCCAGATTGAACGTTATGACGGATTGAAGTTCGTTGTTAAACCTGATCCTGAATTGCCGCTTGAAGGTGTAGCAGGTACAGGTGGTTCTATTCAGTATTCTTACACCTATGCTGGCGAAGCTATTACCGGTGTAACGTTGGATCTTCCCAACTGTGTAATTCCAAGAAACATTACGTTGGGTGAATTAACTCCAGAAGGTCTGTTGACGTATACCTTTGTTGGTCAAGCAACTGACAATATGAAGTTAGTGTTCCTTCGTCCAGGCGCGCCAGAGAACCCTGTAATCAACGTAGACAAGGCCGAGAAGAACTATCGCGTAATCACTACGTCTACTGACGAAGTCTTCGCTATCGAGTCCTCAGGCAATGCTATTACGTTAGGTTGGGGTGAAAGTGGTGTTATTCCGCTGACGTTGTCTTATGGGCCATATCCGGTTGCTCCAAATGCCCCTGGTGTGCGTTATCGCTTAGCTGATACTGCATCAAAAGCAGTGACCATCGGTGGCGCTAATGCGAGTGGGGTAACGATTACAGCAACTAAATCAGGTACGCCTGGTTCTGTTCTGCTTTACCCAGAAGACTTCATTGTTACATACGAAGTTGGTGCTCCTACAGCGAAACAAGCAACATGGTCAACTAACGTTACCATTGAAACTGGTTTGGCTACGATCAACAACAATGACTTAGTGTCTGGTAAACTTTGGGATACCGGCTCATTTAGTCAGAACGTATTACTGGGTGAGAAAGTTCTTACAGCAATCACTCGTTATGAACTGGCTGGTGCTCCTAGCACTTACGTTGAGTTCCATCCACCACGTGGTTGGGAAATGATCAATGCCGATAAAGAAGCAGAGAAGGAAGTTACACTTCCAATGCGTCTTTACTATCGTGTTGATTCTACTAACGTTGAGCAGTCACTTGACTTTGACGCTAAGTTTAAGATTGCTAAGCGTACAGGTGAAGAAGGCGGCGGTGGTGAAGAAGTTGTTAAGTTTGAATGTACTTATTCTCCAACCAGTGTGGAGACAGGTGTTGGTGTAGATGCCACAATTCGTGTTCGTCCTTTGTATAAGGATAAACCAGTTGGTGGTAGCGCTCCATTCAAACAAAACCTTTCTACCTTCCCTGACTCCTTAGAAGTCAAAGAAGTTAAAGTTGTTGGTGAGTATTACGAAATCACTGTAACAGGTACTGAACCTGGTCTGGGTGAAATGGAACTGGTGTTCTGGTCTCCAGAAGCTGGTCCGACTCCAACTGAAGATCATATCTGGTCTGCTAAGTTACCTACCAAGGTAATGGGTGAACTGGGTGTCGAAATCGGTGTTCGTGATAACTTACTGGTCGGTAAACACTTAGATACCGGCACGTACAAAATGGAAGTTCTGTTTGCGGGTATTCTTCTGAATGTTGAAGAGGAAATCGCTGAAGGTCGCTTAAGCTTCTCTGTTGAAGCCGCAACTGAAAACAACATGAACGCAGGTGTCCTGAATCTTGATGGTGTTTATACCAAAGATACTTTCGGTTATGAACTGAGAGGACCTCTGGAACCAGGTAAGACAATTGACATCTCTGACTTCATTATCGTGCGTTACATGTATGGTGGAACTCCATATACCCGTCGTGTTGAAATTCCTGAGCAATACACCACATCAGCTCCTGTTGTAAGTGATGTTACTTATAGCGTTGAGATGTTCCAGAAAGGATCTATTAAAGCTCCTACTGTGATGTGTGATGGTGTGAACTTAGGTCCAATGTGGGTACAGACTTACGATAACAACGAACCTCCGAGCACTTATATTAAGATGCTTGTAAAAGCGTTTGAAGTTATTAACGCTGATGAAGTTGAAAAGGTTGAGACTATCTCTACCAAGTATGTCGGGACTTATCGTCATTGGGATTGGGAAGGTATCGCAAATACCATCTGGACCATTAAACCATGGAACCAGAAGTATTTCGAAGCGGTGATGACACCAACTGAAGTAACTACTCAAGTTGGTAAGAAATGGATTGAGCAAGTTCAGTTTAAACTGAATGGTCAGCAGATTTATGGTGCTGATAGCTGGATTGATTTCACTAACGCTAACTGGCCTGATTACTTTGATCTTATTTTCTCTAAGACGGAAATTGTTTCAGGTGTCGCGACGACAACCTTTGAAGCAGAGTCGTTGAAGTCTGGTGAGTTGGATGCAGTTATCCGTTTCTATCAACCACAGGGTGTGAAGCCTGGTATCGAGTTTAAAGACTACGTAGACCTTCCTTTACATTATACTTCTACAGACATTCCATTGACAGTTACCATTGGCGGTAACGTGGTTGGTGGGAATGGGGATACGCTTGGAATGGGCGGTTCTGTTAAACTCGGAACTAAGACTATTCCGTTTAATGATCCCAACCTGACTTTGGAACTTGATCCAGTAAATCTTTTTGAGATTACTTATACTGGCGACGTGACTTATAACGTCAAGATCATCGCCCCTTTGGATACCCCACATGGATTGTACTATGTCAAACGTAAGTATACATATGTTGATCCTGTTACTGGTATCACCCATAAAGGTGAAGCAGACCAAGGTGTGAGCATTAGATGGCCTAATGACTATCCTCGTCTTGCAAACATCGGTGGTAAGAAAGTTGTTCTGTGGGAACTTGGCACGGCATCAACAGTTGGTTTGAAGATTGTATCTGGACCAGCCAGTACAGATATCACTGCACAGTGTGAACCTGTTAAGTGGACATCCAAGTCTGTTGGAGTAGAACCGTGGGTTGATCTCCCGGAAGCTCCAAATACCGCTAAGAACTGGTGGCAAGTTGTTTCTGGTCCTAAGACTGGTACCAATGTTCGCCTTGATCATGAAGTTACGATCAAAGCACCATTCCGTGGTGATTTCGTAGAGATCCCGGCTACTATCTATTTCATTATGGATGGTGTTGGAACAGTTTATGAATTGTCCGGAACTGCTGCTCCTAACCCGTTTGAGTTAATTAAAGACAAAGATACGGTTGTCCGTTTTAAAATGACTTATCGTGGTAAACCAACTACGAATGTTATTTTGAATGAAGCGGAATCTCAGTTCTCGCAGTTTGATGAAGAGAAGTTTACAATCAAGTCTGTCGTCGCTGACGGTAATGACATGGTTGTTACTTTAACTGGTTTGGTAACAACAGCTGGTTCCTTCATTTTCTGTTGGGATGTGAAAGACGTCGCAGAACCTGTGATGGGTAAAACTCGTTTCACCATGACTGTCAGTGCCTATGCTGGTATTACTATTACACCAGTACCACAAACAGTTAAGATTTGGCAGAGTTATGATTTCTCTGTAACCGCCGTTTCTAGTCCAGGAACTGATTTGCGTCGTGAGCTTACTATCATTGGTGTTAATGATCCACGTATTGAAGTTAAAGCTAAAGCTTCAGGTCAACCTCATCGCATTCAGATCATCGGTGCACCAGAGGTTGAAGAAACCGTTGACGTTATTTATAATGTTAAGATCTCTGATTTATATGGTGGTCAAACAGTTCAGATAACGATTCCGACTACGTTTGAAGCTTGGGACCAGGTTCAGTATAAAGCTACTCTGAGAAAGGACATGGTCAATAAACTGATCCTGTTCAAAGACGGTGAGAAAGATGTAATATCTGTTCCTGCTGTCATGTCTTCGTCTGAGTATTTTGTACTTTACTTTGATACTTTAGTCTGGAACAAAAATTCACCTAACGGAGCTAATGCTAATAATATCAGTATTATTAACAACTTTATTGGTTCTCAAGGTCTTATAAAGTATGTCTCTGGAGGTACCGGTAGTGGTTCATATATAGGGGTGGGTCTCCAACCTGTTAAGGAAGGTCTTGTTGATGGATACCAGTTGGTGGAATATATAGAAACACCCACCGGTGGCGTTACCAGACCTAACGGTTATCCTCAAGGCACGCTCGATAAGAACGTTTCCAGGTGTCCAATAACCTGGGAGATGTTTAAACCGGAAGTGGTGTTTAAGGACGGCATTACTCCTGATCCTATTATCATCCCAGCTGGCGCAAAACCTTACGTTTCTATCAAGGTTCCGCTGTCTCTTACCTTTGGTCGACTTGATATCAACCTTGGCGACACTACAACTGGTAATAGTGACATTGTGCGAAATGACGTGTTCAGACTTCATGGCGCAGCCGGTACTGATTACATTGATGTTGAATCGATGTTTGAAAACACAGGCGAGTCAGATATTGAAACCACCATGCCAGTTGTTGTTAATTATTGGTATAAAGGTTTGACCGGAACACCGATGAAAGTATACACTTTCAACTACGACTATCCTGTTATATTTAAGGGTACTCCTGGTGCTCCTGACCCAGTGGTTGAAGTAACTGACATCACAGAACCAACTACGGATGTGTGGAAAGCGAATACGACCTATCCGTTCTCTGTACAAGTTGATGGAGTCAATGTACCTCTGACTGCGACCAACGTAACAGCGATTTCTGTTGATACGAATGAGTACATTCAGCAAGGAACATTCACCGAAGGTTGGCAAGCAGTTAAAGGAACTGAAGAAGGACTGACAACGCCGGTAACATGGAAATTTACATTCTTCCATAACCTGCGTAGTTATGACCTAACCGCGACCACTAACGTCCACATTAATCCATATGACGGTATAGAACTGAAGGTTACCCTTCTGAATCCAAGTGGGTTTAATAACGGCATCATCTCCAGAATGAGCCAGAGTACTGGGTACAACTTCCAAGTGGAATTAAGAGGTAAGATTCTTGATAACGCTGGGACTCGTCCTTACTCTCTGTGGACTACCAAGACGAACTCCACGATGATCAAAGGCTCCAACCTGACGACGACACAACCATACGTTTATACAGGTATGTTGGGTCTTGTTGATGGGCTGGCATCTGAAGATACTGATTGGTACATTGGTCTTACTACCAAGGAAACAGATGTCAATGCAGTTGAAGGTGTGGACTTCGTTAAGTTGACCATTCCTACTTACTGTTATAATTCTGAACGTTTCTATCCAGTCACCTGGACAAAAGAACTGAAAGGAACAGTAGGTCAGGCCATGAATTGGTTTTATACCATGCGTAAGGGTATAACGCCGATCAACATGACTTCATCTGGGTTTGGTACAGGTCTTGCAGATTTCGGTGCTGGTAACCAAGAGCTTGCTGTTAACGGAGCGGATTGGTGGAGAAACCCGAACTACTTGCAACTTAAGTTTGCTAATGTAATCCCTGTGGGTGAGAAAGTCACACCTACTGTATTCACATTGGGTCCGCAGTCCGTGCATGTTTCTCTGCACGCCAAGTTTACCGACATTAACCTGGTTCAAGTATCAACCGTTGAACACCCGATCGCTACAGCTACTACTGAAGAAAGCACCGCTCGTATTAAGGACAGTGGAGATGTCCCATTCCACGTCACTTGGAAGGGTAATGACGTAACCAGTCAAGTGTCTGCAGTTCGTGTTCAGTCTAACTCTTACGTAGAAATGCGTGATGGTAAGTGGTACGTTAAGTTTGCAGAGATTTCTAACACTCCTGTGCTTCCGGTCTTTGAACTTGACATCAGACTTGAGAACGTTCTGTTCACCCTGAAGCTCCCAATCAAGTTTAACATCCTGGGCTGGAACGGTAAGGAAATCGTCGCTACGGCTGATCCTGTAATTCTGGGTGTTGGCGAGAAAGGTCTGATTAACATCAAAGGTAACTACTCTGGTGTTCCTCTGCCTGGTAACGTAGTGTTTGATACGGGTAATAGTAATACTGCTGACGGATTGGTGTCGTACGGAATAATGAACGTCACTGAGAGTAACCAGCTTGCCATTGTTGTGAATGGAATTAAAGCAGGGCGTGGTGAAGGGATGGTGCAGTTGCGTTCTGTTCACGATACAGGAAACTCGAACGTTGGTTCTGACTTCCTGGATGTTCCTGTACAGTTCGAAGTCATTCCGGCTAACCTGGATCCGATTGCAGACTTTGCAACAACGGGTGAAGGTTCTCGCTTCGTACCAGCGGTTCTGAAACAGGCAGTAATGCTTGGGACTGACCAACTGGATAACGATGATGCTGGTCTTGCCATTGCTCTTACTGATAATGATGTACTGACTATCGAGAGCATTGGTAAAGATACGATCACGTACAACTTCTTAACAGCAACATCAGTGCCAGTTGTTCACACAGCTACACTGACATTCACTTATAAAGGACGGAGTGAATATGTTGTAGAGATTCAGGTAACGCAGAACCCAGTTGAAGCGCGACCTGTTATTACAAACCTCGCACCGATGACGGTTGAGTACGGTAAGTCTTACGCTACTCCGTTTAAGGTAGAAGTTGCTCAGTAATTAACAAAGGAAATATAATTGTGGAACTGAAACAGTCTAGTGCTGTCCCGTTCGCAGTTACAGATCCTATCTCCGGGCTGGATATCACGAAAGATGTCCAGCTTGTTTCTATTGAATCAGTAGGGGAAGGAGACTTCCCCTACTTTCAACCGAACGATGATTACACATTCACTGTTGTAAACGCATCGCGAGATGAGATCGTAGCTCCGACAACATTTACCCTGGACGTTCCCTATGACGGGGAAGTCCATCGATTAACTGCTACAACAGACATGACGATCAGTCCCACTACTGATGCGTTCATGAAATATCAAGTCCTTAAACCTTTGGGTTCTGTTATCGTTGGTCCGGCTAACAGTATTATAACGATAGAGATGCAGACAAGCTTCAGAGGGATAACCTTAACAGCTGACGACGTTGTAATTCAGAAACATAAACCTGGTACGGACCCTTCAGCGTACCCAATTACTTTTATCAGTGCTACCACTAAGGCGGATGGAAAAACTCTGGACGTTAAATGGCAGGGTGCTGATACAATGGTCGGTCTTTTCACTTTTTATGTCCTAAGGAAGACTGCCACCGGATTAGTGGAAGGGGAAGATTGGGTACAGGTTGATATGAACCTGAGGTTTGGTATCTCAGGGTTGCGCATAGGACCTATTCATGATAGTGCTGAGCACATCAGAGGACACCAAGGTGAATTGATTAATGGATGGTTTACTGTCTACAATGACGGTGTGCCTATAAAGTTAAATGACCCAGGACTCACTCTTACTTTGCAGGCAGCTGGAAACATTAACGTGATAGCTGACGTTATTGCCATTGATGAAAGGTTCGAAGATCACATCACCTTTAAAATAAAGGGTAAACCAAACGGTATAGATGTGAATGAACCAGCAGGAACGGCAACTGGGTACTTTTATATAAAGGCAACCTGGAAAGGTGTTACTGCTCAAGTCATGCCGACGTTGACTTGGTATCCTGGTACCGACATGATGTCCACTGCTGAAATGCAGTTACCTTTATTCCCTAACCAAACTCAGAAAGCAGTTACTCAGTTCGGTCCAGTCAACGGGAATGGCATCACTCCGTGGTACACCATAGAAGGTGCAACGGTACGTGCGGGTAGTATCTTTGTTAGTAAGTTAGATGGTAGCGGTGTAATACAACAGGTGGTAGTAGCCCCTGGAACGCCTCTGAACTCGATCAACCAGTTGGTTAAGGAAATTACAACCAGTTGGATGAAACAGCGTGTAGCTTTATCTGGGTTCGTTCTAGACCTTCCATTTATTACAGATAGATCACTTTACCAGACCATGTGGCGTCTCAACGCAGAAACCACAATCGAAATGGCACCTGTGGAGATCGTCCCAAATACAACGATCGTGTCGGGTTCCGCCGGTGGTGCTACCGGGATTTTGCTAAAAGCTTACCAGAACCGCGATGGTGAATTAGTACGCATTCCATCTATTTGGAGCAATATCACCGTTGTTGGGGCCGGGGCATATATTCAATACATCCAGACGACTGAAGGCGACTGTCTTGTTAGAATGACCGGTAGAGGTGTGACAGGAGACATATCCATTAAAGGAACATGTCAAGTTGAGGGTACTGCCGCTCAACAACAGCAGTGGTTCGATGTCGTGATTAAAGCCGACGCCGCCATTAATCTTGAATTAGTGCCTAAGTCAGTCAATGTCAAAATGTGGGACGTTTTAACTGAACCACCATTCACGATCAAACTGGATAGGGTGGAAGCCCCACAACGGATAACCAACGTTAAAGCCATTAAGAACGCATATATTCAGCAAGTACAAGATAAAGAAAATGAATGGGAGGTTTACAACGCCCAGACCAGTTCGACAACCGCATCAACGTACTTTA
>JBBMOY011434756.1:0-14597 GCA_037951405.1 Platydemus manokwari | reverse complement strand
TAAACAACAGAGCACAAAGAAAGCTTTAAAATGATATATTATATGAATAATTTTCATAAGATCTTCAATTTAATATTAAAAATGAAAAGCCAATTTAAAAAAGGCCATTATTTTTGCACCAACCTAATATAATTAATTTTCTTGAAATTAATCATTTTATATGACATGACCTCCTTTCCCAAAACTGCTAAGGAGGTCTCTTAAGCGATAATGGGTGAGCATAATTCCTTTCCATTAACAACAAAACCGATATTCTGTTTATTGCGATATCCTTCACAAATATTTGTTGATAATTTATTCTCAAATAGATATATTTTTATTAAAATACTTAAATACCTATTCGGTTTGCTTTTATTTTTATTCGAGATAATTAGTTCGAAACAATAGAACATAGAATTATATTTCAATGACAATTCCGTGGCTCGATTGATTGTTGATAATGATATCATTGTAAAACATTGCATGGGATAAATGATCATTAGATCATTCTGCTGTACTTGGTGGGTTCAATGAATGATAAATCTATTTATCCCAATTAAATAATTTCTTAGTACCGGATAGATTCAATATATTCTAATTAATCAAATAGATTTTGCTCATAAAACTCGGAGGCGTAATTTGCTTATCCTTTGTTAATGAGTGAAAGAAATGAAACAATGATATTATAAATCTTTATTCGTCATACAGACCAATATATTAATATCTAATATTAGAGAAAAATATTATTCCGATTATCACATCTTTATCTTCTTGTGATTCGTCATTATTTCTTTGAAGATAACAAAACATAGCCAACTACAATCATTGAGAGGATTGTGCTGATTTGAAACCATAAGTGGGTTTTATTTTATTTATAAGTGCATTGGCTAAATTCATTTTTAATATGAGCTATCAAATGATTGAAGATATCTGTGAGAAATGTTAAATAATTTCGAAAAAATATGTATTACCCCTAGGGTATGAATAAGATTTTTATGCTTGAACATGAAATAAATCGTTTCGATTGTATTCATGGCGAAATATTTAATTCAACATTAGATTTCTAGAACAGAATCAACTCAATAAGAATCTCAATGAGAGATAAAAGTCTCATACTGTGACAATTGGTACTGAAATGGTATCAAATAAGTAACTCTCTAAAAAGATACTTCTATCAATAGTTTGATAACTTCACAATAGCTGTTACGATTATATGAAATTATTCAAGGACAATTTGGTAAACACCATTTGTACTAAATATATGTGTGAAAATCAAAAAGGCAGAATAAATAAATCCCCCGAAAATTATTTAGTTGATTGATAGATGAAGTAGATCATCGAAAATTCTATCGCTAAATAAATCATGGATCGAATTTAATAAACAAAATAATAAATAAATATTGAATTAATAACTAGATTCATTAAATTTTTAAAATGGGTGTTCTACATGATGGGTATTCAAGTAGATACTCCAGAACGAAACCAATGTAAAGATCCAATTGGCTTTCAACGAAATTCTATGAAGGGATATTTTTCGATTGTTGGTAGTCAAAATCATTTCCAATAACCTTTGAAAATATAAAACAAATTATTTATTTAAATAGTAGAATGAGAATCTGAAAATTATTAAGGCCGTACTGATTTATATTTCGATTAATGACCTTGAACATAGCTATTATGAATGAAAGTGAATAAAAACAATGCGATAAAAGCGAAATTTTTATCCAATGGAATCCATAGAATGTCTATTGATAACTTTTTCTATACTCTTCAATGACTAAATGGAAGAGTGGAAGTTGATTACAAATATTCGATAATCATGATTTGAAAATCCACCAGTAAA
This sequence comes from Platydemus manokwari, assembly GCA_037951405.1. Taxonomy (NCBI): domain Eukaryota; kingdom Metazoa; phylum Platyhelminthes; order Tricladida; family Geoplanidae; genus Platydemus; species Platydemus manokwari. Next base: position 12,775 of record JBBMOY011434756.1, on the reverse strand, counting down.
TGAACAATTCTGTGACAATCGTTTTTCTTAATATTGTTGCTAAGCCACATGAGGTATTAAGATATATTTATGAAAATATAAATGATCTCTTTCAAAAATAAATAAATGTTGGAGTTTTTACGTGTAAATGCACGAGTTGGAAAAATCTCTGAACAATGTGACATTATAGTTGATTAATAATCTGACTCCAGCAGGAGTACTCAATGACACCATATGACGTTAATTTCTAAATAAATAAAATTAGTAAATATATAAAACATAAAAAAATTTAAAATGTTAATGTTAGAACTACTCTAACTTAACGGCTCGGCTTTATTCTCCTAATCTGACTCCTATTCAAATTCCGGTGCACAATAAGTAAAAACAAATACGTCTTTCTGATTAAGAAATATTTGTATAACACTTCACTCCCATAAATTACACTGAGGGAGCTTAATGCCCTAAAAAGCTATGTTAATAAGATTAGGGCCAAGTCCCGATACCTCTTCTGAATACCTTAGCTAAGAATTTACTCCTGGTTATAATTACACAACAATACATTACTATGCGGATAAGCGCACTGCTAATGGCAAAACAAAATACTTTTACAATACTTGTAATTCCGTACAACTGCACTTGTTGCAGGGCAAGCTACTATAACAACAAATAATATCCTACTCTCGAAGTTTCTTGTTGAATGGGTAAAACAAAGAGTAAGCTCGCTCTTTATATACTTATTTTCACCTTGCACATCCCTTCTGTGTGCATCCTGTTGTTCATACTTACTATAGCATGAACCTTCTATCTATTTATTCTAATAACCTGAAATAGACGGTAATTGTTATTATTATCTGCAAATTCCATATTTGCACTATTTTGTTAACCCTAATAATTAATATAACCTTTTAAATATTTTACTTTTAATGTCAAGTTCTTAATTAATAATAATTTAATTCCATTTTGTTTAAATATCGTTTAATTTTATTTTATGTAATCATATTTTAGTTAATATCAAATTGCATTTAATTTGTTTATTCTTAACATTGTATTTTACTTGTTTATTTTGTTTTACTTTATCTTTCATACTCATTTGATTTATCTTTGTTACTTATTTTTGAATTCATCAAAAAGATAATAAATAAAATACAACTGCAGTGAATGCAATAATGAAATAAAATAATAAAATCGATTACTGATAATCAGACTTTAAAAATAATTGAATTTATTAATAATGATTCTATTGTTTGTGGTTCTGATCAGATCGAACTGATCTTAGAGCAATAACTGACAGAAACCTGAGGTGTCACTAGATGTTTGAAAGTGATTATGTCAAAAGTTCCGGTAACCATGCGTTGCCTCTGAATCTGATTATATTTATAAAATATACAGTGTGTAATTCCAGATGAGGTTAAATATTCATTCATAGAACCAAAATAATATTTCCAAACTCCAAAAAATATCAAAAATATATTTGATCCAATAAACGTAATATTCCATTGCAGAAATTTAGCTTACAAAATCAAAGTATTGTCGGGATATCAACTGACAATAAACCTGAAAATTATAATTTAAACTACAATATCACAAGCTGAATTATGAACAGATACAGCCGAAATCGTGACACAAGTAAGTAACAAATTATCATACAAGAAGGGATTTGCACCCTAAAGTCAAACAGAGAATCGAAAACAACCAAAAACACTGGCTGTTGAAAATCATGTCAACACAGATTACTCATGGAATCCAACCTCTTTTATAGACCTATCGAGTGTGTCTGTTTGATGTCCCGGAGTTTCGTTTTTTCATTTGCTGAATTCGTTCGTAAATAGATATGCTTGTAATTTTCCTTGCATCTCTTGTGTCAATGGCATATATCTGAGCACGCTGCCATATTTTGGTATGTGCCAGTCGATTTTTAACTTCTAAATATGGATTAATATTAAAAACAATCTGATTGGCTGTCATAGATTTATATCCTTATATAAATATTCCATAATTTCCACGCTTGAATAATTTCACACATGATTTGACAATTCGCAATTATACTGTGCACGGTTTCTTACCATGATTTCTGATATCATTCTCAAACAGAATGACAAAGTTAAATATTATCTATCAGTCGTCAAATCGAAGGAAATTCTAAAAATCGTTGTTAATATTTTTGTTTACACCGTTTGTTTACATCAACAGTTTTATCAATTTTAAATTCGAATTGTTTTTCATAATTGCCTGATAAATTTTCTTATTCGAACTCAAATTGATTACAGTTGATTTTATTGGCTTTTAAAATAATTTGTTACGTCATCATTATATATCAAATTAATTCGATATTATTCGCAGATTTTACACAATATCAATTCAATTCAGATTTGATGTGGATTTTACAATGCGATAATCAGTTTGAAAACAATAATTCATTGCTTTCTTCTGCTGAGCTTTGCCGACACAAGGGATATCTCTGGAGAAAAATACTGCCAGTTTTTTTCCATTTTATCGGTAAGATATTGGATTTTAGAAGTGATTTTGTATTGGGAAATGGAATTAATTTGTTGTTTTAATGGACGATGGTGATATATTAGTGACGGTTATAGAAATGGACTTTGCCCAAATCCAATTCTCAAAACGTGCTTCATTTCTATATAAAATACCTCATGGCATTGTTAGCCATTCGTGCTAATTTAAGTATGGATTAAGCAGAATTTCATTTCTTTAATTGATGTAATGTCATAGTTTTTTCTGAATCGGATAACGAGATATTAAAAGAAAATTTGGTTCATTTATTTTCTTGTGTGTGCTAAAGGGCATACAATTCAAAATATTATCCCTAGTCTCAATAGGTTATCACTATAATTATTAATCCTGCTTCCTCGATGAAAGTTAATGAGTTGAAATCTTACGCACTTTATTCCGTTATTATTTCACATATTTGTTTTAATAAGGAGGTCATTTAATTAATTGTAGTCTATGTTTTCATTACTTCCCATTGATCAAAAATTCTATGAAATCCTTTCAAATCTTCATATTAATCATAATTCTCTCAATCTCTACAGATTTGCCCTCACTAACAAACCCATTATCGCATATCCTCTTTTAATAAACCAGCGTAAAAATTTATCCATTAGACATTCATGCGAGAGTCCCAAATGAAAAATTAAAAGAAACTTCATAATTCAACTTCCTGAAGAATGCAGTGAGAAATAAATTACATTTCTTGTTTCGAGAATCCCATCATTATCAAGATAATGGTTTGAAAGAAATATTTAAAGATTGCGCCGGTCTTTGTACGGCTAAATAGTTTTCGTAATTATATTTATTTCTCCGCATTTCGACGGTTATTAAAGTATTTCCCAATGATGATATTTTCGTTTCGTTTTTTCTTATATATTGCTGCAGCAAGGGGAAATTGATGGAAAAATGTATGACTTTTATCAGAATTATTTTTTTATCTAACACATTCTGATTTTGTTTAAAATTAACGTGTCTGTCTATCTTTAGTGCGACTGTCGACAATTAGGCTGTAAAAAATATTTCTAAATAGTTTTAATAGAATCCATATTGTGCTACCATTTAAGGACGCATGATTGCAGTTCAATGTTGTAATTGCGTTCATCTCATTATTCGACATTTCTGAATCATTTTGAGAATAATTCTTCTTGTTTATATGTTTTTTCTTCAATTTTTCCCCTTTCATATCATAAATCATAATCAGGACGAAATCAGTGATAAAATTTTTGTTACTTTTATTCATTCGACAAGTACTTGTAACTGGAATCGATAATTCCCAGACAAGTCAATGTTTATCTCATATTTCTCCTTCATTTGGAATAAAATTTCTGATAAATGGGGAAAAATGGAGAAAAGCTGATTAAAGACAGTTGTTGGCATTTAGCAATTCATATCAAATTCGAATTTCTTCACCTACCGAGATCATATATATGGAAAACATCATAAATGGATGAGACAGTGTTTTGGTAAAACCATCAATCATTATTTCTCGAAATAACTTTATTGTATTTCACAGCAGTTCTATTAATGAAATTCATTATCTGACAAATTATTTATTGGCTTTGTGTTTGTAATTTTTTTCAGCACAGTTCATGATGGCATTGAAATCTGAAAGACATTTATTAACATTTATAAAGGATGAAATCTACAAGAACATTCTCCAAATATCAGCTGATATTTTTAGTCTCTCAAGTGATAATTTTAAAATATTATTGCTGTAATTTTATATTTATCTCATATAAATCATTTATTCCACTAAATACAGTTTCAATGCATCCTCGGAATGAAATTAGCCTCATGAGGCCGATAGTTAAACCATTAGCTAGTATATACTGTGACCAATTTTCCTATTATTCAAAGATCCGAACACTATGACTCAATGTGAGAACAGTTCATAAACATCAATAATATATCACATTATCATAATGGATATATCAATAATGCAGCATTGCTTTCGGCAAATAATAGAAGCTAAGAGAAAATAATCAAAGAATAACATGGGAAATGACTATCAATGTGACAAAATATTTCACACTGTTTTGAATTTCTAATTTTAAAATCTTCCATGTTTATTTAAATAACATTTTTATAAATTTTCATCCAATTTTATCTCATCGAATTAAAATTCCCAGAAAACGTTACGAAAAACCCTTTCAAAATAAAATACAAAAATATTTTGATGATAAACTGCCAGTGCATCGGATTGAGTAAATTTCGGATATTTTCAATCAAGAACGAGTTGGATGGTTCTCGATATTTATTTCTTAAAAATCTCATTATCTAACAGCTCATTAATTAAGGGTATGTTTAAGGTAGATAATAGCTATTAATTGTGATTCAAATATTTCACTCAAATAGTAGTTAACAATACATTATTCAATAAAATGAGACATAACCGTGTACATTGTAGGATTACGGGCTCAAAATCTACTCCTGCATGTTACTAGAATATCCAGTAATTATTATCGCACAATTAGTCTAAAATACAATAAGACAGCCCCTCTGATAACTAAATAATAAAATATATGGTCTGATAATAATTTTCTAAAGTGGGTTTTCACGATGTGTCTCTGTTTATAGTTAATAATAGATTTTATTTCACAATTTTACGTTTAAAATCATAACATTTATTTGTAATTTCTTAAATCATTACCAATTAGTTATTATTCAATTAACAACATTTCATCAACTTATTTTCATATTTAATTCTTTATATTGCTAATATTTAATGATATACTCTACTTCACTTTATAAGTTCGCTCATATTATAAAATATCAGCGACACAATTAATTAAATTGATAGATTATTTGATAAAACACCATCAAACACTGATTTGTATATCTACTAAAATCATTAAATAAAAAATTGTATAAGAAATTTAAAACAGAAAATTTATAATAAAAATATCCATGATGGTAAGTCGATTTCGATAATGAAAAGGAAAAAAACCAGGACAAAGGATGCAAGATATGTAATGACCTCAAATAAATATCAGTTGATAAAATTTGAAAAGCAAACATGAAAACAATGATCCAGTCTGAAAAAGCGCTGGGAAGAACCAAAGAAAAATAAAGTGAGGGACAGGAGTATACAGCTGAAGAAAATTCCAACTCAAATCCCAATCTTCAAAACCCAATTCAATTGAATCGTATACAATTTGAATTTAATTGAACATTTACCATTCGTGATTCTGGGAACATTTATGATTACTTCAAACATTAATAATTCTGTTGTGTTCGGTTCTTAATATTTTTAATTATTTTCATTTAAATTTATTTTGGGATTACTAGATCAAACTAAAGCTAATACATGTGGCGATGATGATCCTACGTATCGTATCATCAATTTCACTATTAGACAAGTAGTCAACTAAGATCCTAGTACAATTTATTATTAAATTCTCGATCAATAAACACTTGAATACACCATGTTTTATTGATTAATACATTAGTTACAACGAATATAAAAATTAAAATTAACGTTGATTTTAAAATTACATTATATAACTAAACCTATTACGAAAACGTTAACAAAATCTAAACAAAATATTGCGTGTAATAAAATTCACTCTCTTGGACCAAAAATCCAAATACCTGAAGATAAACAATAGATATATAATAGTAATAAGTTTATAGGAAATGATGCTTGAAAAGTGTCCGTCAATGTCTTCTTAAATAGTAATTTCCAGATAGTAACAATGGTAAAACTGTAATAATTTTAACCCTTATTTATACGTTTTGTCTCACGTTGGCCATTATTTATTTTATTTTATAAAGTTATTTAAATTTTCGGGGATTTGGTATTATCATTTTGTTACATAAATTTTCTATTATAATTACAGAATTATTATTTTCCATTAAATTATAATTTTTCAATAAAAATTACTTATTTTGGAAAATTAACATTTATTTCAAAAATTAAGTTCTTTATTAATTATTTAAATGTTAATTATTAAACCGTAACATCTTTTGTTAAAGTTTTATACAATATAAAAAATTTATACAATAAACAACACATTTATATTTAGTTAATATTTTTAAACATTATTGAATATTTTAAAATCACTAGATTTTTTAGTTAATATGCAATGGACCCCAACGATTCTATTAAAATATTTAAATTTAAATTCTCTAAAAATAACTTTGGTCTTTGTAAAAAATGACTTTTATGGATCGAATAAAATTTTAAGCTTAAAGATTAGAATAGCGGTGCAAAGTACTGAAATGATATAATTTTCTAAATGGTCGTCGATTTAAAGTACGCAAAATCAATTGCTACATAATTTGACGCGAACAACAATAAAACATTCTTAAATCTTTAAGAAAATCTCAGAGTTTGAATTCGTGTGAAAGCTTGAAATTCGAGATAAAAAGGAAATAATAATTAATCACACATATTTGATATCTTCCGACAACGAAATCAGAAAAAATTAATAATAAAGAAAACTATAATATTTTTTAATAAAACTGTAATTTATAATGAAAATTTAACTCGCCAAAATAACTTGACCTTTGTGAATAAAAATTAAGCAAACTTTAAAAAATATTTTTAACACGTTGACGGACAATGCGTCTATAACTGTCAATTTCGAACTTCATTTGTTGCTACTGTTCGTCAATGTGTTAAACTCATTAAAAACATTAACACGTTTTCTGATCTCAATAAGATAACTGTACCAAATAACTTCATAGCACTAAATAATCTCCGTGTTTCATTTTGTCATATTAAATAAGTTTTTAAAAAATTAATTCATGTTTTTAATTTAACCTTCGTATCTATCAAATATAAATTTATCATTAATAACTCACGTTGTTGAATTTCATAAACATCACTTAACATAAAAACCCCAACCGTATATAGTACTCAATCAATTTCATAAAAAACAAACTGCCATCGATTTAAAACCATTTTAATATTTAATTTAAAGATAAAGTTCAGCATTGCATAATAAAGTTGTGCTGATGTTTTGTTTTAATAAAACAACAATCATGGTTAAGTTATTGTCTTTATAAACCTTTTTATAAATAATGTTAATTAAAAATTCAATAAAATAACATTTGTTTGACATGAAATTATACAAAAACAAAGCCTCATTTCAACTTGCTATTATTAAATGTTATAAATCGACATTATCTACATATAAATATTTAAAAGAAAGCAGATTTGTAAAGCCCTAATGACTGATATATTAATAATTTCTTACAAAGATCACAAGATTCATATACTGACTTCATTTTAATTGTTAAAAAAATTCATTTTAAAAAATAATATTTATAGAAAATGAAAAGTTGATCTTATAAAACAATAATTAGATGAATATTATATGCCGAAAATTCATCATGTTTTCATACCGATATGGTCATGTATTTTAAACCGAGATCTCTTGGATAAAATATGTATCGACCATTCCACTAATCCGTGAAGTACTTCCAACTTTCAAATATTAAAATGACGAAAACAAGGAATATAAGATCACATACAGATTATCTGCTACACAACAATTAACAACATTGGTCTATTCAAATGGTTTTAAATCGATAATCAATTGCCTACACAATAAAGAGCAAAAAAGTTTCGAGCATTTATAATAATAAAACTCAAATAAACGATTTTGTGTATAAAATTAATCAAGCATAAACAATTAAAATTTTCAAATTCAAATAAGGGAAATCAAATCAATTTATAAACAGTTATATATAACTATTATTAATTATTCGACCTCAAATAAATTATGCTGACAATTTTATTGAAGCAAACAATGTAGCAATTATAAAAGAGACAGCCAGAGCGATATAACCGGTTGTCATTGTGGTTTTCACCTCGAATCCCAGTGCTGCATCATAGGCCTGGAAAGAAATGTTATCAATGCGTTCAGTGTTGGAGTAGCATTACAAAATTCAAAAGAATTCCTTTCTTTTAACATTGAACTCAAATGGAGAGATAATGAATCGTAATAATATTAATAAATATAATATTTATAATAAATTAAAATTATATATTTATAATAATCAATAAAGGAAAATAATGTGAATATTATCTGGAAATATATTGCACCAAGTATCGAAATAAATCCGCTCCCAAAATCATTGACAATGCAGAAGTTATAACAGATATTAACAATTACCAAATGCCTCATTCCATTAATGTAATGGAAAATCAGTGGCCAACACATAATAAATTTCGCACCAAACAAAATTGGAGCTGCGAAATGCATGTTGGAAATAAAATTTATCATTTCATCATAATGCCCGGTGTAGAAAAACCCTCCGATCCCAATGCCAGCCCAAGCTAAATAATATAAAAACATCAAATTATTCATTAAAACAGCTCGTACAGTACGAATTTTTGTTTAGATACTTTCATACGTTCAATTCATTATCATTTCAAAGCTCACCAATTGCCATTGCTATTCCAGATCCTCTATGAAGAAGAGATGTTAGCATTGGTAGTTCCATTTTGTATATCAATAGATGTGGTGAATAAGGTCTAGGACCTTTTAAATTTTTTTCCCAATAATTTTGCATCTCAGTTTGAGCTCTCAATTTCACTTTATCACCACTTCCACAACAATATCTAAGAACTTGTGAAGTGTAAGGATTAAACATATTACGATATTGATGTAATCCATTTTTAAAAGTGCCATATTTAAGACTTTAATATATTATTACGTAATATATTTGATAAACAATTTACAATAAAGCCAACCTCATAATCATAGACATAATGGAAAATTGAAAAATATCACGTAATTAAATTATCAGAAAAAATGTCAACATTTTATTTATTAAAACACAATTTAATTTTATTGTGTTGACTTATATAAGTTTGGATAATTATATTTGAAGAAAAAACTAAAATATAATTAAATGAATATTATTTTTTAAATATTATTTATTTAGAGAAAAATCTAATTTCGATTTTTTATATATTTAGTACTGTTATGCGTCACTTAATTAAAATGAAATAAATAAAATCTAAGTCTAACTATTTGCTTCAAAATCTGAATGCGCTTAGAATTATATTTACATTGATCCGGACTGAAATATTATGTTAATATATGTATATGAAAAATATTATTAGAACTTAGAATGAAATATAAGCATTATTTATATATTCATTTTATGTTTTGAAATGAATCCTCGTAATGATTTTGTCTAAATGTAAACTGTTTACTTATTAAGACGCTAAATTTCGGCAACCACGGATTGATAGCAAGAATATTGATAAATTCTTCATTTTAGAAAACGATATGATATTTTTGACATATTTCTGCTTAGATCTAGTGCAATTTAATTTATATTATCATTTTCTTCGCATTTACCATAAAATAAAAATTGATAAAATTATTTGCTATCAACAAAGCAGTTAATCTAATTGACTGACTGGTGTCATTCCGATAGCATCTGTTAGTTATGTCTATATTGACTCTTTAAAAGATTTTCTCCCAAATGAGTATAATTTTCCAACTTAGCTATTATGGTACCAGAAACCGACTTTGAAGGTACTAGATCAATCAAAGAATAATAGTCGGTGAAATAGGTGAAAAACAATGTAGCATGCAGTAAGCGCTCCCTGAGTTCATCGAGTAGTAAAAATAATTATGATTAACAAATTCAAATAAAAGTATTCTATAATACCCATTTTATAAATTTAACATGTATAACTACACTCATTATTCTAGAGAAATAATGATATCATATCTATGCCTCTCAGAGCTGGAGTAAGCTTTGATGATAAAAGAATAAATTAGAAGTTCTAATTTTCTGAGATTAATAGATTTTATAATTATTTTACGTGTATAACAACTCACAATCATCAGAACAACTATCAAAGATGCAATGCACGGAGTCACAATTAATTCACGTTTCAGTAAACAATCATATGCCTTAAAATCATTAATTTTTGATTGGATTTTAATCGTCTATTGGCGCTGTCCAATAACAAGCGATGAACAACGAAATGCACCATAATAAAAGAAAAATTGTCATTAATCTGGTCTTTAGCCGGTTTGAAGAGATGCAAGACAACAGTTCAGCGTACACAACAAATCTATAAAAGGAGCTGTCTCTCAAAGGCAACTGCCAGTCTTTATGGTCGATAGTTTCTGTGGTTAATTTTAAGACGCAAGGTTCTGAACCATTTGTGATTCGACATTTGACTTTAGTTCTTCTTAGTAATTTTGATTTTCAATATTTGAGCATAGTGCATTTACAATCTTATAAAATTTGTACGAAATGTCATTTTACAATTACAACTTTGAGTATTCAGCCTTAGTAATTATCGTAACAATAATAACACATTCGTATTGGAATTTGTTTATACTACTGAGTTGTTTGTATATTAGTCCACAATGATATTCATCTCAGGGTTCACGAATGAGGTAGTAATTTGGCTGAATAACAGTTTTAAATTACATGCGAATTCATTGGATCAGACGTTAAAACTTTTAAGTTATTTTTGATCAGCAAGCTATTGGAGCAAATAACCGATTTCCACTGCCGTAAAATTATGAAAATTAGCGAAATCATATCTATATGCGACTTACAACTTTGCATTCAAATCTTTCGAGGGTTTATTCATTAGTATCCATACACACATACCTGTCTGTCAATTCTTGTGATCACATGTATTACAGTATTTCGGAAACAGACTTTAATACATAGTTATGAGCACTCTAGTAAAATACTTCTGTACCATCACTTAATTGGTACATCATTAATAGAACTCATTTGTTATTCCTGCCAAATAAGGCGAATGTACAATGGTATCTGCATGTCTGAAAACCATGGATTAAACTACAAATAAAATGATAAAGTAAAAATCTATAATTCGTCATTGAAACACAAACGTCAGTTATAATTAAATTTAGATTCACTATGTTTATTAATTTATTGCAGCATTTAATATCATGGAAGTATAAGTAATTTAAGTTTATAGAAATAATTATATAAATACGAATCAAAACTTATTTTGTAATAATAGTAATAATGATAAAAATATTCTTATAATTATCGTAAAGTTAACGATAAATCTTAGATGTTGCTATGGTTTCGTTTATATATTAAATTAAAAATTATTGATTAAAAGACCAAATCTTTGTTTTCAATGAATCAATATTTTTTAAAGGCCTTTATCAATGTAATGTTAATCGAATATTAAAATGAAGTAGTGCGAATTCCAACAAAAATTAATCAATATACTCGAAGGCATAGCACTATAATATAAGATATCAGAAGAGGAAATGTTTATCTCTTAAAGAAAAATTCAATTCGGTAAAATTGTCAAATAGTCGACCAGTAAAACTAATGAAAATGAAGTCAAAACAGAAAATAAGAAAAGACTAAATGGTACAAACAGAGTTCCAAGAACAAAAAGGAAATCGAAACATTGTTCCAAGTTGTCATTCGTTGAAAATATAAAGGTAATTATTGTCCTCCACTTTTTAAATATAATAATGAATTATGTGTGTTATGAATAGCATTAATAATATTCGAGTTAATAATAATAATAATGACATAATAATAAAATCAATAATAATAATATTAATAATATTATTGATAATGATAATAATTATGACAATTATAATAATTAAAATAAAGTAAATTAAATGGGCAGGAATGGCCGATTAATTATTATTGATATTGACATCGTCAATTTCAAAATCGTAATAAAACTCTGACAAGCTAAAACGTTAAAATGTTCTTATTTCATATCGCATATTGAATTACGTCTCAATTTATTGAACACAGACTCTTACATTTCATTTCGAATTAATGATGGTCATAAATAAACCGCTTACAATTACCGGTCCATTGATTTGATGATGGCATCATTACAACGAATCTCGTCAACCATAAATCGGTTGAGGTGGTAATTTTGTTCTACATATCAACATTGAATAAAACATAATATATCGGTTTTAACTACGGGTTTTCGATAATGATAAAGTACAACAAGAACTGAATAATTGTATGATGAAAATAATGAAGAAAACATCTTTAAAAGGGTCATATAGATGTCAATGTATCGACAAAACAATTTATATTCCTGGCCAAATATTTTATCCTAGAAATAATAAAAATAAAAGTAATAATAATAGCAATAATAATAATAATAATAATAATAATAATAATAATGATAATAATAATAATAATAATAATGATAATAATAATAATAATAATAAGAATAATAATAATAAAATAACAGCTAATTGCACGTATATTTTTTGATCATTATTAATAATAATTATTATGATAATAATATGAAGTGTAATTATAATATCAATATTAA
>JBBMOY011433645.1:0-14597 GCA_037951405.1 Platydemus manokwari | reverse complement strand
TAATAATAATGAGAATAATAATAATAATAATAACAATAATAATAATATTAATAATAATAATGAGAATAATAATAATAATAATAACAATAATAATAATAATAATAATAATAATAATAACAATGGTATCAATAACAATGATAATAATTATTAGTATTAAATAAAATTAAATATAATTATTGAATAAAAAATTAAATTATTATTATTATTAGTAGTAATAGTAGTGGTAGCAGTGTTTTACTATTATTATAAAAAATATATAAAAAGTCAAAACAAAATGACCGTAATTAAAGCTATAAACATTTATAATAACTAAATTATAAGGAAATTTTTTATCATTAATTGAACCAATTCAGCCTTACCAATAATAAATATGAATGCAGCGATGTTTCTGATCTCTAAATTAAACAAAAATATCAAAAAATATCATAAAATAAATGTAGATAAAATAACGACACTAAATTTGTCATCACAATAATCAGCACTTCATGTTGAATAGATGTGTGGCACATCATGCTTGACAAGATTTGTTCTGTGATGTGGACGTTGTAGAGAATAATATAAAATGGTTAGGATTACAGGATTGATTATTGAATGAAGAGAGTAGGAATAATAAGTGTATTGTAATAAAATAATGGACAAAATGTTAAATGACTTTATTGTGATCTAGAAGATTAAAACTAAAAAAGATAAACTTGAATTTTGATGGAACTTTTTGATTGGTGGCTTATATTTTTATTAGTAGAATATTTCTCAAAATATTGAAGCACTATTTATTTGATATGATATACAATTCACTCATTACGTACTTCCAGACTGTCGATGCCCTGAATTATAAGAAAATCAATGAAGAATAATTATATTCTCATAAAGAGATCCATGAATGCCGATTTCGTTCTGATTTCGGGGTTGGTAAATTATATATTTCTCTTACGATTTGTGCTAATATTTGTCCTTGACCGGGATTCTCAGAATATGACATTGCAAGACATTTTTACTTTTATTTTTGAGGATTTATAATGAATTGAGATTTGAAAAACCTTTGAAATCAGATTTTTATAAAATAGGAATTTATTTGATTGATTGTAATTGAATGTAATTATTTGTGTGTCGCGATTTGTTATAGCTTTCTGATCGAGGCAATTCATGAATCTGAATAAAGGGAAATTATTTTTCAACTCACAAACACATCTTGGGATTTCAACGAATCTAGTTTTACACAAGTTATTCTTTCTTTATCTTTTACTTTGTGGGTAGAGCTGTTCTGACTTTTATGCTTGTCGAATGATTGGTGTTGAGATTTTGAGATTTCTATCATGGTTTGACTTTTCATGAATTTTTCGTCTGTATCATCAATTTCCACCTCTTGAATTGTTTGCAAACCCATTGATGTTAGCGACTTCATGAATATATCTATATTTGTATTTATGCTCAACTTAATTTTCAAAGAACCTTTATATTGAAAGGATTTACGACAATCTTTGATTCATCACAGATTTCAGATTTTGTCTCAGCCTCCTCGATATCGGGTTTTAATTTGATGTCAAGTTTACGGCTGTTAATCCTAATCATCACTAGAAATTACACCGCCAATGATAGAACGGCAAATTGTAACATTATCTACCTGAGGCGTGATTATCAGTTCTCCTACAGCCTAGATTATATGCATTGGAAGTACTGCGCAAATCAGACATATCGTCATTCACTCCTTGAATTCTGGCAACAGCTACTTTTCCCTGATTGAGTGAACAGTTTTTATGAAACTTCCAAAATCAACTTACCGACTTGACCACATAGAAATAAAGATCTTTCATTGAATTCTCTGAGACGACTTTTCCATTACTGGAAACATTAATTAGATTATATTATCATTATATTATCATATTATCATTATATTTATCATAATCTGACAACTAACCGAAAATATTGAATCCTAATTAATCGAGATTTTATTACAGATTCTGTGATCGGTACAGATTTGAAAATATTAATTTCTTCTAGAAAGTTTTGAATCGAGGAAATGTCGGCTTTGTTAGTCAGCTTCTTGTAGTCCTATTGGAAGAAAAACTGCTCAAAACAAAAGGCTATATTAGAATTGATTTGAAATAATTAAAGGCAAATATTTCTGGGAATGTTTTATTGACAACAATTCATGAGCAAGAAATCATATAAAAACATATTCAAGTCAAATAAATGGATATCAAGCAAATGATATTCGTGTAGAAATCGTCTATAACATGGCAGAAATACATGATAGAGATATAAATGTTATGACAATTAAAATCGTCATAATTCTGATGATTATAGATTTATTATAAATAATTTAAATTAAATTAATTGATTTATTTTATTAATTACTTGAAATATTAAATAAGAATTTTGATATTCCCATTATAACTATCTGTGATGAAAATAAAAAAGAGAATTTTGATTTAATAATAATAATAATAATAATATAATTGTTATAAATATAATCGTAATTATTATTATTATTAGAAAAAGCAAAATTTAATAATAATTTCTGACTCCTATATGGATTGTTAGAACTTCCAAACGTCCTTTTGCTACCATATAGGTCTTTGCTGGTAAGCCATTTTCAAAATCCTCTACCTACGCGTTAATTAAACGAAAATAGAAATATTTTTCAAAGACATTACATTGGTCATTTGTTTAGATTTGAGAAATCCCATTGATTTGTGTACTTCTCCTTCAAACAACTTGTATACATAGACGAGTTCAACTATCATTAAAACAATGATATAATTGCTATGGAAATATTTTTTACATCAATATTATAAATAAATAAAATCTTGTCGACAGTCTTTAAATGTCACTGTCTATTCAAGTGTAATCAATATTTAAATGATTATTGCACTAATTTTGTTTTAATCCAATGAAATATTTATTAATTATAAAATAAATCTCTCAATAATAATAATAATAATAATAATAATAATAATAATAATAATAATAATAATAATAATAATAATAATAATAATAATAATGGAGTAAATAATATAAATTAGTATTATGGTAAAAATATTGTCTATCTATGACTTTATAACCATGATTTAATTTAAAGTGATAAAAAGAAAAATTTTCTCCATTGGCTCTGTTAAAAGGCGTGTCGATGCAGTTTGCAGAATTATTTTCCTTGAAATTGTTGTTTGGCTTCAGTACATCATTCATTAGTCGCATTTTGTGCTCGAAGCAACCATGAACATTGTTTATCGAGCCCGTTCGTTGAATTTCTAATCTTGAACATCACGGAATGAGATTATCAATGACGGTCAAAACATTATTAACATCGCTCGTAAAAAATGAATTGCAATAACAATCAACATCCAATTCGGTTCTTGAGAGTTCGATTATCGATGTTGTATCAACATTTATTTATTCGTTTTGTTTATTTTATATCTTGATCATTCATTACAGTTTAATGTATAATTAGTCGATTTAATTATGATTTTCAAAAATTAGAGTTGAATGAATTATCGATTTATAAAAATCAATAATATAAAATGGAGCTCAAATCATTTGATTTAAATTAGCAATTTATTTTCATTTTACAAGCAAGAAAAGTTATAAAATCAATGAAATGAATTGATAAAAAAAACATCTAATCTGGTATTTAAATTTTTTAATGGGATTTTTACACCTTTTCCTTTTTCGTGAATCACAATTTAAACAAATCTACTCGTTTTGTAATTAATTCTTAACTCCAGCTGTGAAATCTTTTCTCTAAATATTTAATATTATATTTTTAAAATTATTAATATATTTATTTTCGAAATTTTTATATATTGTTGAATTTTAATTCCTTTCAAAAATCATATTTTAAATTTTAAAATAAACCATAGTAAAGCCCATTATTAATAAAGTCCGAACTTATTTATAAAGTTGAAAAAACAATCAGTTTTTATATTTTATTTGCTTCAATTGTTGAACTGAATAACTAAAGTCAATCTGACATGGAGTTTCTGCGTATTTTTAGAAAAATTTGATTGACAGTGAATTTTCAAAGGATTATTAAAATAATCGATGCCACATATTTTTACATTTTTATGTTCCTACCAATAACAATGATGCGTTGGCTTTATAATTTTAAATACAATTAAAATTGTTGGCTAAGTTAAGATAATGGGTCTTTAAATAAAATTTTAAATTAGTTGAGTGTATTGCAAAAATCTATATAGTTTATTTAATTATATTCTTTAAAAATATTTAGAACCTCATATTTGCTCACTTAGAATTTTAGTTGCTTGAAATAAAACAATAAATTCACTAGAGCTAGAAAATCTCTGAAAACTTGATTATTTTAAAAGAGATCAAAGTAGATCGAATTGCAATTTATTAAAAATTAGCGAGGATCCCTTTTTAACATTAGAGGAACATTGAGAGATACTTTAAATTTTTACAATTATTTTCTAAAAATAACCAATGATATTATTAAACGTGCTTGTATTTAAATAAGTCTATTTAAATTAAAAAAAAATTAAATTTAAAGAATCAAAAAATCGTATACCAAGCGTTAGTACGAATTTTAAACAATAAATATTATTATGTCGATTATCTGGATCAAAATGATTGCAACGATTGCTCAATATCGATAATATAATTCTCAATCATTGTTTAAACGTAGGACAAATATCAACAGTATTACGGGTTTTCGAATGGAATAATAGCAAATGAATAATAATCAGTAATAAGAGAATATAATATGATATCCATAATATCCTGCTTTGAAATCTTTAGTCTGGATAGAGTTACCTTCATGTGCAATCATCTTCACGTTAACTTTGTCTTTTTGTTAAAATTTAAATGTTTTGTTTTTAAAATACCTGACATTAGAGTAAATTATTGGTGAAAGAATAAAATAGTTATATAGATAAAATATTTATATAATAGAGTACAAAAATTTAAAAGGATTCGTTATGATGATCGGATTGAACATCTAATATTTAGCCATTCTATCAGATGATATCAAAATTGGAAAATTTTCAGCATTTGGATTTACGACTTGCAAAATTTTCAACAACAGTGTTCCTCAAAGAGTATAAAAATCTAAGAAAAGTAGAAAACTAATATTTATTTCACATAAAAATGTTCTTCACGACACGGTGAAAAAATCCCTCACATCGGTTTTGAAACCTATAATATTAGTATCTTCCTGGTATGAGTTTAATAATTTTAATGCGGATTTTAGAATCGGGTTGGAGGAATTGTATGTCAATGTTGTGTTTGCGGCGTTTTCTTTTTGAGAAGGTATGTGTCACTGTTATCGTTTAAAGCAATGATCGGAAAATTGTATCAAAAGAATTTTATGAGAGTTTTTAATACAGCCACAATACTCAAATTATGTACAAATATCGAGTCAATAATTATCTATAAGTTCAATTCCTTCAATGACTCTTTAACGGGATTTTGGTCGAAATAACTTACTGGTTACTTTCTCGAACCGATCTGAGTAATTTCTGGTTTTCATCTTTATTGATGGTTAAAAATGAATATTATATCATTTATATTTATTTATCAGATTTCATTTAGTTGGAGAAAATAAAATATTCGTCTCAAAAATTAATCAAAAATAGATCAATACGTTCATATCAAACGACATTTCAAGCACATCCCAACAGCATTCGAGCATTTATTGTCAATGTGTGTTTTGCTTGTGATCAAGATTAAATCCAGACGCTTTCTGCAAATAATCGAGTACTGAAGAAGAATAGTGCCTGATTAATGCTGGTTGTGTAAGAATTATTATCACACCTTCATTTTGTTTTTCCATTTCAGTTAGTTATGAATTTACTTTACATTTCAGCCAAGGTAGTTCTTGATTGACTATCATTTCAAGATTTATTTTAAAATTGAGCAGAAATTTCTGTATGGAAATCATCGACATTTATTAGCTGATTTTGATTGTGAACGTTATTGATGAAATCCACTTTATATTGCTTGAAAGATGCAAACGAGTTGACATTCTAAAATAATATCAAAATAAGATATAATAAAATTATCTCCATAGCAACACATTAAGACAAAAATCGTTTCCCATGAAAAATTAGCGAATATATATTACAATAATTATAGTTATAATAATTATATTAACATCATTGTATCTGTTTTATATCATTGTCTTGCAAGTAAATGTCCTATTCGAACATCCAATATTGAATTGGTGTTACACTGCTGTTGGACTTCAGAAGAATTGGATGTTGCAATCTGAATTTCACTGGAACGTACCACACAGTACAAACACGAATTAAAACATCAACATAAAACTTGTCTTCCAACTGGCAGTTGGGTATTTAGAATGGAGATTTGTGTGTGATTTTTGTATCACATTTGTATCACGTTTAAATTTGATCTTTTATTTCTCAAGTTCCTATTTGATTTATTGATTTTGTGTACTCGGGATTGGTCAAACTCTATGCGTGTGCTATTTTGTGGTTCTCTTTTTCGAATTATAATCTTCCATTTAAGTCTACTGTGATTGGTTGGTTGTTTTACCTGTAATGTTGTGTCAACATGCAAATACTTAAAGTGCTAAATAAGAGTTATAATGTGCAAAATCGTCTATCTTTTCAAACATTTCCTCTCTACTCAGCAGTACCAACAAACTAATGATTATTATAATAAACATTGTTGTTAGATTATTTAAATTCAGTGACTGACAATGTGCTTGATTGTTACACTCTTCTTTGTCCATCAATCGACATGTTTTTCTGTAATATTTCTGTTATAAACAGAGCATAAATAAGCACAGTTTTGATTAATGTGAAGATCAATTAAAAATTTTACCATTCGAGAATTATGAAGTTAAAAAAAACTGGTCTCGAAAAAAGCTATTTACAATCATTACGAAATATACTAAAATGAGCTTTCAAAGATTAGAAAAAAATTTAAAATATAAATTTATATAATTAGCGGTTAACTGATCCACTGTGACAATCGATTAAAGCCTTAATATGAAATACATCGGAAAATCACAACGAATATTTGGTGAAAATCAATGATTTGGAAAATGATTTCACATCGGAAATCTGATCAGATTCGGTTGATATTATGACAAGAAACAAGAGCTAATAATTTTCATGGAGTGAGCACAGTTTGGTTAAGAACGCTGTTCATGCAATTCTTTTTCTCGGATATCATTTAATCTCCCGGTTGTTAAATTTGTAGAGGAAATACTTCAATGGAATTGTTGCAACATCAATTGTGAACATTTTAAAAATAAAGACTTGATAGTCGGTGAAAAAAACTACCGACACTGACTACAAATAGCAATTGGATCAAATTAATAATTATCATTGAAGTGTTTATGATCTCTATTAGACTCATTTTTCAATATTTATTTATTTCTGTTGCCTTATAATTACCGTTGAATACAGATATTACCGTTGGTAACGCACTAGTGATTATGTAAAAATATCGCTAGCAAAACAATAATTTTTGCTTGTATTGAAAGAGCCAGTGATATTGAAGGAGAACTTAACTGTCTCATTTTAAAATATTTTTAAAAATGAATTATGAATCAATCTAAAAGAATATTCGAAATAAAAGATGTGTTAGATATTTTATGAAAAAGATTTTAATTTTTACGAAATCTCACAGCAAATATTTATATATAAATATGAAAAACACTCCACCAATCAAAAAGTAAAGAATCTAATATTAATATTTATGCTTGAGATTTGTGTACTTTATGTATCACGTTTACATTTGATATTTTCTTTCTCAAGTTTCAATTGTATTTATTGATTTTCTATCTTCTTGTGTGGACAATTCCTATGCGTGTGTCACTGTGTAGTGATATCCATTTTTAGAATTAAAATATACCATTTAAGTCCACATTAATAGGATGCATGTATGGTTGCGAGGTATGTAATACTTGACGTGCCAAAATAAGGGTTCCTAGGTGCAAAGTCGTTATTCTTTTCTGAAATTTCTAAGTTTTTGATCAAATCATTGAATTTCCGAAATCCAATGCTTCTTTTAAAAAATCATTTTTTCCTGAATATCACAAGGGTCGAATTCTAATGTTCAATCCATTGTTAATTAACTCTTCAATTTTATTCTCAAAATTATTTTTATCTTGGATCTGGAATAACTAATTGAAAGCTTAATCAGCTCTTTCAATTCTATTTCAAAGCTTTTTCGTCATAAGGTTAGATGCTTTTTCTTGAATACAACTACTAATCGGTTGAATGTAATCTAAATATAATTTTGATTTTTTCATAATAAATGAATCTTCGCCGAGGAATTTCAATTAACGCTGGAAATATGCAGCCACTCTTATTCATATTCAATCTTATTTATTTGTAGAGAAAATATTAGATGAATGTTTCTAACGTCTTTCATTTATTTATCCACATTTTACAATTCCATAATAAAATTATTTCTATTCTTTCCATACACGATTAATGCTTGCTTAATAAAACCACCTTCTCTATTTATTTCGGCACATTAATTATCTCTTTAATTCAATAATATAACTGACATAACCTCACCCATTCATTAAATTATTATCTAATTTGTGTCATACCCGTCAAAATAGTTGTTCGCTTTCAAAATCAAATACATCATTGAATTGAATATCTTTATCTTATCAAGTCACAATATCACAGCTAAACAAAAATAAAACAGGCTTTTGTGTCACATTTCTTCACAATAAATTTGTTATGGGTATTCCTGGTAATCGACAATAGAATTCCAAAGATATTTGTTTCAAATAATTTACGTAATAGTATTTTGATTTATTTTTCAGTCAAAATTCCAATTGGGTCATGAGGTATTTTTATAACTAAATCCAATCTAATTTATTATATTTTTTTAGGTTTTTTAATGTTCTTGTAAATCAACTTGTGAATGCTTTAAAGTGAAACAATGGCTCAAGATTAATATAGTTTGGGAATGATAGGGCGTTCCTCTTTATTAACGCTTACAGATTCCTCTTGATTTTAAATTCTGTGGTTATGAACATAAACGCTATTCAGGCCAGTTTATCTCATTTTAGTCATTCCTGCAAATCTTCACATGATATTAGACTCCCGACAACTTTCCTCATTTTATTAACAATTAAAAGGTAATTATAATATTTCAACATGTGTCATGATCAGTTAGTTTTGATTCAAATTGTTAACTCATTATCTTCAATAGCAACATGATGATGTTTATTTTACCGCTTAAAATGATAACATGTATCGCTTCTTCAATATGAACTGTTTGTGGATAAGCAATCTGACTATTGCCTGTCTTTAAGAAAGTGATTGCAATTATTGTTTATATGTAATTGATTATTATTTTCTTCTTTTGTCTTTTCCTGTATATTTTAATTGCCATTATTACTTTACTACTTGTTAGCCCCTGCTATTTTAAAAACCACACATTAAAAACGAACTGAAAAGTCAAGACACCAAAAATCTATTTAAATCCAAATAATTAAACAAATAAATTTAATTTTATATAAATATGATTTTATATAAAATTAGAATTAAATAAGAATTAAATTTGAATTAAAAATTTAATCCATTTAAGATATCTCACACTACTAATAATAGAAAATACTGAATATAGTTTCTTATATTGGTAATTATTCTACTCGTTTTTTTAATATTTCTGTTATTTTATTTCGAAAGTACGCCAATATCTACATTTAGAAATTTTTCATTTCATTTCGATATTAATTATTGTAATTTTTGTCCTTTATTTAGGACCCCTTTCATCAAACCCTGTTTCATGTTCTTTAATGTTGCTTTTATTTTCAAAGAGAATAATTGGGCAATAATTGCCATAGAATTAATGGAAACAATCCAAATAGAGGTCATTCATTGATTTTTGTGAGATTTTTCTTCTATACATTCTTTTTAAATTTTTCGATAAGCTGAATACATTTCCCTTATTTTCTCCAAATTGACTACAATGATTTCTCTTTAATGATCAAAATTATGCTCCTTTTGAATTTCAGCTAATAGAAAGGCATCCATTACAAAGCATCTAATTTCACATATCATATCAATGCCTTAGAATCGATTACAATCTAAACTCTCTGTATACAACAGAAATATTCAATGACGTTGACAACAGATCAAAATCAATATCTGTGAAATTTCACTTCATTTATTGTGTTGGGGTACTGGAAATGTATCCAAAAAAATTAGAAAATCCAAAATTTAATAATAATATTGATGGACAGTGTATCGAAAGACATCAGTGAATATTTAGCAACGATTGTAATAATTTTTTTCTGTGCATGAATTAGTATTTTATAAACCATTTTTGAATATGTTACAGTTATTTCATCTCGAATTGCTACAGTTATTTTATCAGGAAAAAATGTTTCAAAATGTTTTCGTAACAATTCGAGAATTTTGTCCTAAAAATAATGGAATTTAATTATAAAAAGATTATAATAATTAAAATAATAATTATTGAAGGCGTTTAATAGAAATATGAATATATTTACACACTGACAATGGAAATAGAAATTGAATTCAGATAAAGAATTATCTTAAATAACTTTCCTTTAAGTATATAGATAATAGATAGAAGTTTCTAGACATTAAAATGAGAATTACCTTATGCCCTACGTCTATTAAGACCCTCCTCATTATTAGATCAAACATTTTAAAAAAACCTAAATTACTTTGTTCGTCATAGAAACCATGAAATTCTTCTTCATTTTCAAATATATCTTCTGTTTCCACGTGTTGATTGACCAGTTTTGTAGCCGATTCTTCAATTTCTTTATCATCTGTGTCTGAGAATCGCTTTGGGCATAAATAGCATCTTCCTCAGAGCCACCCAAAGGCATTACTAATACCTTTTTTCTTAAATTATTTTATGATAACATCTTTTTTGATGGCATTCCATGATGTTTTCACTCATTGGGAAACTAATCCATTTGGTCCACTCCTCCTTCATGTTTTCCCTAAAACATTTATTTATACTGACATCAAGAGGTTGCAATTAGCTTGTGAGACAACTTGGAATGACATCTCACTGGATTCTCAGTTAGAAAATTAGTAGTGGAAGCAACTTAGTGTCATCAGCCACACAGGTCAAAACACAGGTAAAATGACTTTTTTCATGACCTTTTGTACGAATTGCAATTGTCTTGGCTCCTTTCTCATCAGTTGTGTGATTATCAGGACAATCAAAATTCAGAGGCGTATCATCCATATTGCCTATCAGTGACAATTCATAGCTAAAATGTTGCCGGATATTGATGAAAAATTGTGAAAAGGTATAATTTTTCCTCATAGAATTAAGGCATTCGTTGGACTAACTATGTTCTTGTTCTTATTGCCAAGCCCTGACGTTTTCAAAATCTGTTGCACCAAACTGGACCCCCCTTAAAGCCAGTGATGTCTTGAGCTTGTGCAATTTTCTGTGTTACATTTACAAAATCATTCGTTCCTCGACAGACGTATATGCCATTTGAGATAATCATTTTAAACACTACCATTGTCAATTAACGTAAGTTCGATTATATATAAACCGTTGATATCTATTATAGTATCTATTGTTTATGGTCTGAGTATAGAGCTTTGTCTCACAAAACCCTCTAGGCTTACTCCTAGAGTTCGAGATATTAACCGTCACTTCATCCAGAATTTGTTAGAACTATGTTTTGGTTTAACTTTTTATTCAGTGTTTATCGTGTTGTGAAATCACTCATTTTTGTACTAATTGAGTTGATTCATTCATTGAGGATTTAAAGATAGAAATTGAGATTGATAATACATAAGGAAACGTTTGGATCATTGTTGTCAATTTGTACTATCTTCATATATTATAGATTGCAAGGCGAACAAAGAAAACTATAAAGTTTAGAATTGTAATTTGGGTTTGATTAGAACCACGTGAGGCTGATAAGAGAACATTGATCTACCACAATAATTAAATAAATTTGAGTGACAAAATAAAATAAAACATGCAAACCCGGAACACATCAATTGTATAAGATCTGGTGCATCTCGTTTATGCTTTTCATTCAAATTCCGGAAGTTGAAATGTTGAGTTATCATCAGCAATAATAATTTATTAGCGTTCTATACGAGTGATAGTTTTTAATGCTATTTTTGTCAGTTTCTGCTAAAATCATTCCAGTAGTTAAAGCCATAATCTAAGGATCCGCCATAGAGATAGGTCAACAACCCCTTGGGATTTCCTGATTCACTTTATTCGCTTGTCTAATCAATCGAATTCATCAGTGTTTCTTATCTCTATAAAGTATACATCAATGTTATTATATTTAAATAGTTTCTATCATTTTGTGCAGTACTGTGGGCTAGATTTCGTGTTATAAATTTACATAGATCCATCTTTTTATTTGCCCACTCACATGGTTTCAATGGTATATGAGTCCTTTAACTATAAAAAAATCTTGCTTATATTGTTTATTGATTGATATTCGATTAATGATTTCATATTTAAAAGTTTAATATATTTGAAATTAAAAATGTCGGCTTCTATAAATTATCTTTTTTATTTAGAATGGATTGTCATGGTATTAAGTACAATATAAAAAGATAATTTCCTACAAGGTTTAGATTAACAAATATCCCATTCTAGTAATGCTATTTCACAGAAAATTCCTATTTTATTATGTCGACGGATTATTTCCTTTACTCTATTTAATAACTTAACTTCACCACGTATCAATGATATTTTGAACTGGTAAAATTCAAGGAGTATTATTATTGGCGTTATTGATTATTTGTTACTCTTATTTATTTTGAATTATGCTTTTGTCTTTATTAGTTATTATAATCTATTTTTAGATTCTACAATGTATTTTATCTATTTAAAGATTTTATTGAATCTATTTTTGGATCACAATAATTTTTATTGTCTATTAATATTTTTTATTCTCATTATAACTATTATTAATAAGCTGTTGCTTGATATCGAAGTGATGTTTCAATAATATATTAAGAATTGTTAACCGAGTTTTATTTTATTATAATCTTAAAAAAATAATGAATTTATTATTTTGCTTATTGTAACCTTGTAAGAACTTAATGATTGAACTTTATATTGATTCGTCCTATAGTGCATTGGTGCTGGGAAAAATTGGAAATCATATACGAATGCCTGTGAAACAAAATCGGTTCATTAATTGGTTGTTTTATAATAATATCGATCATTCATAATAATCGGTTATTTTAATACCAGATAAATCATTAAAATGATAAATTAATTATTTCAATTAATCGATAAATATAAAAATATAATAATCATGAATAGTTTTGCGGTTTTAATAATATTTGTTGAAGCGGTGTTGAGAAAATCTTTGGACTTCTTTACAAGGAAAATCGTGGTCTGCTTAATGTTTACATTGAGAATATTATCAGTGATTCTGTTATTGAATTAGAGGTTTTGTTTACCATCTGAGTCTCAGTAAATAAAACGAAACTGATTTTTAAGCTGACTAAATAAATAAAATATAGTTTTTAAAATCAATAATCGTCTGAGGCGGGATAAAAAATTCCAAAACGTTTTAATTTCAATAAATGAAGATATTGATTTTTTTTAAAAAGAATTTCGTGTATGAAACAATTCTCTAAATGTGACTCCACAATTATTTCTGTTATCATAAAGATTATTTAAAATTCTCCAGAAAGAAGCTAATAATAATATATTTGAAATAAATTCGATATCATGACAGACCTTCATTGAATTACAATCACAAAGAAATATAAGAGAAATTTTTAATGAATCAATAAGTGAAACTCTGAGACATCAAGGAAACACACCGGATAAGTCTTTAAAAATTATATTCTGGCCCAAAATAATAACTCGAAATCAAACTCATCAAATTATATTGACAATTTTCTCAAAACAATTTTAATTGAATAAAAATACAAAATCAAATCAAATCACAGTACGATTAGTAATCGAAAGAAGGGAATGGCAATGAAAACTAACAATTTCGAGAAAGACCTCACTCAATTTGGGGTAATAATTTGTACGAATTGATCAATGTCTTGGGTGTTGATTTTGAAATCCTCAAATCGATTACTGGAATTGCGTGTATCGCCTTGCCTGCCAGTGTGAATGCCATTTTCAGCAAAATTTCAGAATTTCTGGCAGTAATTTCGAATCATTTTTGATACAATCGATATTTACAATCTCCACAAAATTTATAAACAATATGTAACTCAGACCAGTAAAATAGATATGAGTTATGCAATATTCTAAAGAGTATTTATTTGCAAATGATGGGGAGTTGAAAGATCAAAAAAGTATTTGCTTAATTTTATAGTGTCATTAGTATAACTAGAGAAATTGTGATTGTATTACAGAAGGTGTTTCTGACCTGGTAAAAAAGCAGAAGCTACAGAACTCCATCCCCATTTGAGATTATTTTTAATCAACTTATTATTGTGGTTATGCCTTAGCCCTTGTACATAAAGTGAAACATTAAATACATATAAGTAGATTGAAAGAGTTTTTAAGACAAAGAAGTAAGATCAGAAATTAGAGCCTGAATAAAACCAAACTTAGCAAAAATTTGAAATATTGGGTCTATAACTTAATAACCGGAATTTGACACCAGATGTAAACACTTGTGTGTGTGCTGTAGCAAATCATTA